>APFE031033624.1:43435-57922 GCA_000404065.3 Pinus taeda
AAAAACACTTCAGTGCGCGCTGGCTAAAAATCATAACCAAATTTAGGTGGCGCGGGCTTTGCTCTATGACAGAGCATTAATGGGCGCGCCTCCTTTTAAGGAACTGAGTCATTGGCACAGGCAAGACACTGTGAACCCGCGCTAATGGAAAAAGGGCACTTTTTAGGGATAATCTGCAAAAGGTGTCTTCAGGGAATATGATGTTCATACTTAGGGGAATACAATGCAAGTGTCTTTTGGTTTTGTCACTTGTCACAGGTCCATAAATGTGTCCTCCAATGTGCAAAACCAAGGGTAACAAGGACGGTGATCAACGGTGACAAATTGTTGCGTAACATGGGGTCTTTGTCTTTTTATCCTTTCTGCTAAGTATCTTTGTTTACCTTTGTTGTTAAGTCCCCGTATATTCCAGGCTGTAATTATCCTTGGGCGGTTGGGTTTGTTTGGTGGAAAACTGCTGAAAGCAGTGCTACTCTTCCAGTGTTTACTAGCATGTCCCCCATAATCTGTATTGATTCCTAGATATTCCTCCTGCCTCTTTTTTTTCCTCCTTTCACTTTAGTTTGTTGGTATTGTGTATTTTCTAGTTGGAAGCCTAGTTGCTCAGTCATTTATGTCTTTCCCTGATCTTGTTTTTCCTTATATTTTTGAAAGGTTTCCCTGTATAATTTTTTATACTCTTCTGAGATGAACCTTTCGTCCAAGTGTCTCCATTCGTCTAGAAGTTTCATCGGGATTTCTTCTTCTAATGTTGGATATTCCCCTTTACTGGTATCGATTTCCATTACTTCACTTTCCCGATTCTCCCCCTTTTCCTTTCCTGCCTTTTCCATTGTTTCACTTTGTGTTTTCCTCTTTGTATTTTTTGCGCCTTGGCTTGGGCCGCACTCCTGTTTTTTCTCTTCTTGATAGTTCATTATTCAGATTTCTTTTTCCTCTTCTTCTACCTGTAAAATTTCAAATCTGTTTGCCTTTTTTTTTTTGGCTGGTTGTTCCTTTCTGCCTTCCTTGGGGTTTTCCTTTGTGGTTCTTTTTTTGTATTTTATCTCCTGAAACCCTTCATTATCTTCTTGATATTTCCTATGTTGCTTGCTTCTTCGTTCTTCCTCTTCTGTATTAAGAGGACACTCCTTGAAAAGGTGCCCATATTCGTGACACTTCCTGCATCTGAAAGGGATGTGCTCGTAGTCCAGTGCTTGCTGCCACACCTCCTCATGGTATTCTAGCTCCACTACCCCTAGAATCAGGTCGGCTATGTTCATATAGACACAGATTCTTGCATAAGAAGTGTATCTTCCCTTTGTTGATTCGGTTATTTTAACAAAGATTCCTATGTTATTTCCTATTCCTTCCAGAATCTCAGGATCCCAAAAGTCCATTGGTAATCCAAATAGTCTTACCCAAACCGGAGCTGCTAGGAATTTCTCTTTATCGGGGTTGTAACACTCCTCCCAATGTCGCATGAATAAACCTACATTATTATGAAAATATGGGCCGTTTTCAAACACTCTCTCTTTATCTTGTAGGTTTGAGAAAATTACCGTAAAGAAGCCTCGTGCGCCCAGCTTCAGCTCTATGTGGCCTCGGGGTTGCCATTTCTACTGTATCCATCTGGTTAGGTCCTTTTCTGATGGCCATACACTGATAAACTTGCATATTAATGCATGGTCCTTCATATAGCTTCTATAGCGCTCAAGTTTATTCATGGGAATAATGAATCTCGGTTTTTCCACTGCACACAGTAAGCACTTGCTTCTACTTCCTGCCTGCCATCTTGCTGCGAGGACAGGTCCTTGTGTCTTCATTTCCTCATCCAGTTTGTTGTTGCTCGTTCCTTCTCTTGTCGCTACTTCTTTGTAGGAGGCAATCTCTCCCCTCTTGTCTTCCTCTGTCATTGTTGTAATCTCTTGGTTTCATTGCCTCTTTCTGATTGTATTCATGGTTTTCCACGCCACCTAACTCATGGCCGCATGACCATTAGTGTCATGCCCCTACACTGGCGGTAATCTTCCAATCGCACTATAGCGAGGTGCGGCACCACCGAACACTTTCTTTTCACCAATAATTATGTTCATGGACTATGCCTAACCATTCATACTTAGTTTATTTTTCGTTACCAAGTATTATCTTTATCCTTTATACAGATGAAAACCCATACATATTCATCATCAACAGCATTATACAATAGAAATGCACAATAGTATAAAGGGAGGGGCAACTCCCCGCAATATGAGTCTGTCCGATATCAATATATATAATTTTCCACTTTTACAAAGTATAGGCTAAATCTTGGGAAACCCCAAATTTACACTTAGCCAAATTTCCAACTTCGGCAAACTTGGTTTCACAGCTCGCCGGCGCCTCTGCACAGTTGTCGCATGACTCACCAACCCTTCATTCACCTCATCGAATGTCTTCACCCGACTTGCTCTCTGTTTGGTCAATAAATGCCCAAACCGTGTTTACCTGCCCACACGCAGTCCCGCTTGCCCAACTCTCGGAAAACGCCCAAATCGTGTGGCGCTACACGTAGTACCGCCTGCCCGACTCTTCGTTCAAAACCTCCAGTTCCAACCTTTGTTTCAGCGTGCACGACATGCCTTCACCCGGCTGCCCATCCGCACGTCCACCCGTGCCTTCACACGACTCACCCGAGTCCACCCCAATGCCTTCACTCGAACTCATTCACCCAAACGACCTCACCTGAGTCGCCACACAACTTCACCCGGGTCGCCACATGACCTCACCTAGCTTTCCCGAACAACTTCACCCGAGTCGCCCGACGACCTCACCCGGCTAGCTCGAACGACTTCACCCGGGTCGCCCGACGACCTCACCATGTTCGCTCGAACGACCTCACTCGAGTTTTCTGCCTAATTACCTCGCTCGAGTTTCCTGCAGCGACCTCGCCGGAGTTCTGCCTGAACGACCTCGCCCAAGTTCTCTGCACGAGTTTCTCACTCGAATTTCTCACCCGAATTTTTTGCACAAGTTTCTCACCCAAGTTCTTCCCGTCGTGTGGGCTCATCCGCAACCGCAGAACTCCTTGATCGAACTCGTGTTGATCGAATGATGATGGCCCGTCTCCACAAATGCTCCACCAATATATACGGGTGATTGGCGGGTTATGTCACCCGACCGACTATGCCCAATGCCCAAGCCGACTTGTTCAACATGTTGCCTTCGCCCGAGTGGAGGGTCAGCCCACCCAACTCATGGGACTGCCCTCTCAACTCGCCCAACATCGTATAAAATTATCTCTTGTTTTTTCACTTCGCATTTCGCACGAGCTCCTCGCTCATCCTTCACACGGTGAAGGTGACTCAGATCGCAGGTCCTTACATCCTCCCCCACCTGAAGTCATTGTCATCCTCGACAATATCTCGTCCCGACAACCATCTGTCACCAAGATATCCATACCAAGGCATATACTCCATCGGTATGTCATATATCGGAAAATCATCTCATTCCATGATCATCAATCACCTTGTCACAATCTCCACATGTTTCTCTCCCTCGTGGAAGGTTGGTCCCTCCATCTCAAGCTACATGCTTCCTGCAACATATCGTGTTGACCTCATCATGTATCATCATTATGTGAACTGCTGCTATGATACTCCAACGTAATGCTATTACATATCTGCACACCACTAGTCCCCATGACTTGAACTAGTTGGGTGATCAATCCAATTGTCAGCTCAACTCATGAGAATGCACATCCTCATGCCATCACCAGTTGTTTCTCAGAACATCTTGTCACATCCTCAACTTCGATCAAGACTTCATCTCCATACAAGTATAGCCATGCTCAGGTCCATGAAGTAACCCTCATCTCATCTGCAACATGTTGTCCATGATGTTTGGTGTCAATGTGCTGCATGAAATCAGTCGCATCTATCCCAACATCATCCATCTGCAAAATACCCATCTCCTCAAAGTGAAGAGATCATCTCCCGACTCTCGATGTGCCACATCTAGGTCCATGAAGCAACCTCCATCATATCTGTAATGTGTCATCCCTCAAGTCTTCCATAGAAACAAGTATACACCTGTCTCATCTATCCATGTGCTGCCCATGATCATAGATCAATCAGCTCCCATGTGTCAAAAGTGGTTAAGTCTCGGCTCAACCCATGCCCAAGTGTTGCCACCAAGGCATCATCATCATTGTAACACCATCACTCCAAAATGTCTCATATCGATCCTCCACATCAAGTCACTCTTTCAAGCCACACCCATACATGTACTTGAAAGTATGCATCCCATTCTACATCAAAGTCTCTGACCTCAGCTCCTCAATGCATCAGATCCTCCAAGTCCGCCATATATGAAGTCTCCAAAAGTCACAACCTCATGTCATCATGAGCTCCATGAATCATCCCCAACCAACACTCTAGCAAGCACATAAGTCTCGACCCAAAGGTCTCTGCAAGATGCCTCAACTCTCCATGTAGTACGAATCCTCCATAGTCTACTCACAAATCCAACGAAGTCCATGGCCTTGTTGTACATAAGTGCACAACCTCTCCATCGACTCATAAGTAAAACATCTCCATCTCACACCATCAAATCCACCTGCACAACATCCCTACCTTGGCACTCCTCATTGGATGTCCATGACACCTCTACGAGTGCTCCTGCATAAGACTGACATGCTCCATGTCTCCAACTTGATGTCCATGACTAAGTTGCCCATGTTTTCCAACCAAGTAGACCCATCACAACAATCGGTCATCCCCATCCAAGTCTGCAATCTTCGGTCTAGTGAACTCAATCACCCAACCATAGCATCATCACATGAGTCTCTCCATCATAGCTCCCCCACTAAAGGTTTCACCAAGGCTTGCTCCTGGTCTCGACCATGAGAATTTCACCCAAGCAATTCAAGTATGTGCCCTTCTCCAATTTGTCCATGAGTCAAGTCGGGAACTTAGCCAATTCTCCATCTGGCTAAAGCATGACTCAATCCTCCGTAATGATCAACGTGTTCCTCCCTTGTCACGGGCCCTTGTACCTTCTGCCACAAAGTCACAAAAAACCCCAACAAGTCCTGCAACTGTCAACAATCCTTGCTTCTCCATATAATGTCTCATCATAGACATCCATGGTAAGATGTTCCCTTGCATCGGAAAACTGACTTTTCTCTTCCATGCATATGGTTCATCTCCCAAAAGCTCAAATGAAACACAAGTATCAATAGTACTTACATCCTCATCATGAGGCTCCTCCATGTGAGTATCCCCATCCATCCATGTCTGCAAACTGCACGATCCTGGTCCAACTTGATCAATCTCAAGTTCATCCTCCACCGTTGTCATATCTGCAAAATCCCTGTATTGGTCCTTGAGCTCTTCAAGCTATTCTTTGATCTTCGAATAGCCTTCCCGAATCATCATGCTCTTGGCCTTCATCGAAGCCCATTTAGAACTCCATCTGCTCATTAGTTCCAATACCTTGTATCGGAAAGCTTCACCTGCATTATGGCTAGATTCAACTGCCATAGGTTCTTCTACCATCTCGGCCATCCACTTTCCTGCAACTTGAATCACCTATTCATATTTCTTCATCATTCACTAGGTTCTCGACAAAACTGAACCAGCTCTTGATTCCACTTTTTGGTAAGATCAACTTCCTTCGCTCGCACACCACCTAAATCAGCTCCGATACCACTTGTCATGCCCCTACACTGGCGATAATCTTCCAACCACACTATAGCGAGGTGCGGCACCACCGAACACTTTCTTTTCACCAATACTTATGTTCATGGACTACGCCTAACCATTCATACTTAGTTTATTTTTTGTTACCAAGTATTATCTTTATCCTTTATACAAATGAAAACCCATACATATTCATCATCAATAGCATTATACAATAGAAATGCATAACAGTATAAAGGGAGGGGCAACCCCCTGCAATATGAGTTTGCCCGATATTAATATATATAATTTTCCACTTTTACAAAGTATAGGCTAAATCTTGGGAAACCCCAAATTTACACTTAGCCAAATTTCCAACTTAGGCAAACTTGGTTACCCAGCTCATAAGCGCCTCTGCACGGTCGCCGCATGACTCACCAACCCTTCGTTTAACTTGTCGCATGTCTTCACCTGACTCGCTCTCTGTTTGGTCAGTAAATGCCCAAACCATGTTTACCTGCCTACACACAATCTCGCTTGCCCGACTCTCGACAAATTCCCAAATCGTGTGGAGTTGCACGTAGCACCGCCTACCCGACTCTTCGTCCATGACCTCTGGTTCCAACCTTCATTTCGGTGTGTACGACACGCCTTCATCTGGCTGCCCATCCACATGTCCACCCACGCCTTCGCACGACTCACCTGAGTCTACCCGAATGCCTTCACCCGAACTCATTCACCCAAACGACCTCACCCGAGTTGCCACACAACTTCACCTGGGTCGCCACACGACCTCACCCGGCTCGCCCGAACAACTTCACCCGGCTCGCCCGAACAACTTCACCCGGCTCGCCCAACGACCTCACCCGGCTCGCCCGAACGACTTCACCTAGGTCGCTCAACAACCTCACCCGAGTTTTCTGACCAACGACCTCAACCGGTTCACCCTAACAACCTCACCCGAGTTTTCTGCCCGACGACCTCGCCCGAGTTTCTTGCCCGACGACCTCGCCCAAGTTCTGCCTGAACGACCTCGCCCAAGTTCTCTGCACGAGTTTCTCACTCGAATTTCTCACCCGACTTTTTTGCACGAGTTTCTCACCCAAGTTTTGCTCGTCATGCGGGCTCATCCGCAACTGCAAGACTCCTTGATCAAACTCGTGTTGATCGAATGATGATGGCTCGTCTCCACAAACGCTCCACCAATATATACGGGCGGGTGGTAGGTTATGTCACCCGGCCGACCTACGCCCAACGCCCAAGCTGACTCGTTCAACATGTTTCCTTCGCCCGAGTGGAGGGTCAGCTCGCCCAACTCGTGGGACCGTCCTCTCAATTCGCCCAACATCATATAAACTCGTCTCTTGGTTGTTTCACTTCGCATTTTGCACAAGCTCCTTGCTCATTCTTCACATAGTGAAGGTGACCCAAACTGTAGGTCCTTACAATTAGGGTTGCAGAGCTCCAAAAAACCTCATTTTATGAATTGATTTATAAATTAAAAATCATTATAAAAAATAAAATAAAATATGGTGAATTATATTCCATATATTTCACTTACAAAATAGAAATATGAATAAGTTGTAGATTTTTTATTTTTAATTAAAATATAGATACAATGAAGAATAATCTTATAATATCACAATATTTTTTTAATTTTTAAACAAAATGATATCACATATGGAAAAGTATTATTAAATTATAAAGGATAAAATATATTATTTTATTTAATTAAATATAGATAAATTAATTTAAAATTTTTATATGGAGATGTAATATGTATCATGTTTCATTGCATTGTTTTTTTTAGCCCAATATAATAAGATGAGATATAATATAATGTTTTGTAAACATTTTGATTCAGTAAATAATGATAATAATAATAATTCTAATTAAATTAAAATAATGAAAATAAAAATTCTACTTTATTATTTTTATTTTTATTAATGTTTGTTGGGTAGTTAAGGTAAATTTGACTTGGTCAAGTTATTGTGGTTTATGAGCTCTAGGTTTATGAGAACCCATGATATTGACATATGGTATTCATGTGGAATATAGACTATTTAAAGGGCGAAATTAAACTAGCCTAGATCTATCTTAACTTCGGATCTACCAAGCATCCACATGGATAAAGTCTCTTTTCACTCTAAAAAACGTTTGCATCTCAAGAGATTTGATCCCTCTCGGAGCTTGGTAGATCCAGAGTTAAAATGGATCTAGGTTGGTTATTAAAGAGATTCTTTTTCTATTGATATTTTTGGGTACACATGGCGAACTTGGTAGATCCAGAGTTAAAATGGATCTAGGTTGGTTATTAAAGAGATTTGTTTTCTATAGATATATTTGGGTACACATGGCTAACTATCAATCTCTTAGTAGAATATAGGGTATAATGATATGGTACACAAAGGATTTGGGGGTTCATTCCATAAGTGTTCTTTGTGTAATGACAACTTTACTAGTACAAAGGTTCTTCTGCAAGTTTCAAAGCCCCAACTTAGTAATGAATACATTGGTATTTGATGGGAAACGAAGACATGATGTCTTTAACTGTCCAAAAGCCATTGTAGGCCTTCCTCGGAGGAAAGAATCAATCATTCTTAGCCACAACAAAGTAACATTTGGTCTTGTATTTGGTTGTTTCTCTCTAGGTAGACATGGCTATTATGTTATTTTCAAGTCTATGCCTTGGTCTTTGGATTTGTGAGTTTCTTAGACCACTAGGGGTTACTGATAGTGAGATTGGTTGGTTTGTGCATCCCTCATTGCTCTACATACCTCCAACAACTATCAGTACCATTGGATGCTAATATGGCTAGAGACACCCCCAGTCATAGAGGATGTAGGGGAAAAAGGAGGCAACCTATAACTAGAGCTCAATAGTGAGTAAAGGAGTCTACGTGGGTCTTTCCAATTTAGACGTTACTTAATATTTAGCCAAAGATAGAAATCACAAATGTAAAGGCATGTCTAGAGCGAAGGTTTCTCTTTGATGCCAAAGTAGATGCAGCAATTGGCCCATGCGCCCTTGACATTGACACCTCTAGATGTAGAGAAATAAAGTACCATAGGACAATGGGTCTTTATTGGAAAATTAAAATATTGCAGGAAAAGTTTTGGTGGAAAGAATGAAGCTTATAATGCGATCTTGCCTCAATTAGATGCCAAACATCTTGAAGTTAAAGAGGTTGATTGAAAGGTCTTCATTCTGACTAAATATATTATTGGATTAGATTTTACATACCCTCGGGACATCCATCAACATGTTTTTATGATGTTATTACTACTTTTTCTTGTTTTTCTTTACTAAATATATTATTGGATTATATTTTACACACCCTCGAGACATCCATCAACATGTTTTTATGATGTTATTAGTACTTTTTCTTGTTTCTTTTTTAGTGTATTACGATAAATAAATATTTTGTTTCCTCATTTCTTAGTTTAAAAATTATAAAATTATAAAACTATTTGTCTCCCTTTCACGAACCATGTTTGTTCCTCTGAAATCAGTGTTGGAAGGATGGATTTTCATCTATCCACCATTATAGTGGCTAGGATTTTGTAAATTACATTACATAATGCTATCGGTCTGAAACCTTGAGGTTCTTAGGCCTTTTCCATCTTTGGAATCAAGGTGATGAAGGTCGCATTCCAAGTTGGGTGCATTCTTTTCATGCATTTAGATTCTTCCACTGCATTTACAATGTCTTGCCTCATGAAGCTCTAGGTGGCTTGGAAGAATTCCGAAGTGTACCCGTCCGTCCTGGGGCTTTGTTCTTTGCCATTGTCTTCATTGTCTCTTCTACTTCTTTCTCATTTATCACCCTTAGGAGTGCCATGTTTTGTTCTCACTTCACCCTCCTGGGTATATACTGACTTATTTTTGCTATATCTTCCTCTCTATTGCTTTGCGTCTCGGTCAAGATTCCTTTGAAGTGCTATATCAGCAGGCTCTCCTATTTTCTTCTTTCCTCTAGCCTGTTTAGTACCACTTCTTCTTCCTCTATTCTCTCGTCTTCTATGATTTTCTGTTGTATTCTTTTCATTTCTGCCTAAAGCTTTTCTTGGTCTTTTTGAATATGTCCAAATTCCTCTCTATTCCACTTCTTTATTTTGCCTTTGAGATCCTTTAATCTTAGCTGTAGGGTATGCATCTTGTTTCTTCCTTTTATTTCAATCTCATTGTTCTTCCACCATTACTCCATTTTTTTCTATGAAGGTTGGATCTCGCAACTAGAAAACCTTGAACCTGAAGGGTCTGTTCTGATTTTGATGGTTCATGGCGATTTCTAGTTTTATGGGCCAATGGTCTGATCGTTGACATGGTAGAATTGTTGCTTCATAGAAAATGTCTTTCCCTATGAAATGTTATGTTGCTAGAAACCTGTCAAGCCTGGAAGTTATTTGCTTGCTTCCTCCTTTGCGGTTGTTCCAAGTGAATTTTCCATTAATGGTATGTATGTCTATTATTTTTAGTTCTAATTATATGTCCCTGAATCTTTCCATGTCTAGCTCTTCTCTTTACAATCCCCCTTTCTTTTCCTCTTTTGAGGTTGTCATATTAAAGTCGCCGGCTATCAGCCACAACTTTTATGTCTGCAGGTTTCCTAACTGTTGCAGTTGGAGGAGGAAGTTTCCTCTTTCCACTGGTATGAGGTTCATAAACTGCTGAGACCAAGAACCAGTCTCTATGGCCTATAAGTCGGAATCTCCCAGTAAGAATCATTTTCAATCCATATCCAGTAGTCAACTATAACTTTTGTAGGGTTCCATAAAATTGCAATTCCCCCCGCACTGCCTTTTGCATCAATTGTCATGAATTCATATGTAGGTTTGATTTTAGTTAATATCTCCTCCATTTCCCACCCTACTATTTTTATTTCCTGTAACAACATAATTTGGGGTCTTTGTCTTTTTATCCTTTCTGCTAAGTATCTCTGTTTACCTTTGTTGTTAAGTCCCCGTATATTCCAGGGTGTAATTATCCTGGGGCGGTTGGGTTTGTTTGGTGGAAAACTGCTGAAAGCAGTGCTACTCTTCCAGTGTTTACTAGCATGTCCCCCATAATCTGTATTGATTCCTAGATATTCCTCCTGCCTCTTTTTTTTCCTCCTTTCACTTTACTTTGTTGGTATTGTGTATTTTCTAGTTGGATGCCTAGTTGCTCAGTCATTTCTGTCTTTCCCTGATCTTGTTTTTCCTTATATTTTTGAAAGGTTTCCCTGTATAATTTTTTATCCTCTTCTGAGATGAACCTTTCGTCCAAGTGTCTCCATTCGTCTATAAGTTTCCTCGGGATTTCTTCTTCTAATGTTGGATATTCCCCTTTACTGGTATCGATTTCCATTACTTCACTTTCCCGATTCTCCCCCTTTTCCTTTCCTGCCTTTTCCATTGTTTCACTTTGTGTTTTCCTCTTTGTATTTTTTGCGCCTTGGCTTGGGCCGCACTCCTGTTTTTTCTCTTCTTGATAGTTCATTATTCAGATTTCTTTGTCCTCTTCTTCTACATGTAAAATTTCAAATCTGTTTGCCTTTTTTTTTTTGGCTGGTTGTTCCTTTCTGCCTTCCTTGGGGTTTTCCTTTGTGGTTCTTTTTTTGTATTTTATCTCCTGAAACCCTTCATTATCTTCTTGATATTTCCTATGTTGCTTGCTTCTTCGTTCTTCCTCTTCTGTATTAAGAGGACACTCCTTGAAAAGGTGCCCATATTCGTGACACTTCCTGAAAGGGATGTGCTCGTAGTCCAGTGCTTGCTGCCACACCTCCTCATGGTATTCTAGCTCCACTACCCCTAGAATCGGGTCGGCTATGTTCATATAGACACAGATTCTTGCATAAGAAGTGTATCTTCCCTTTGTTGATTCGGTTATTTTAACAAAGCTTCCTACGGTATTTCCTATTCCTTCCAGAATCTCAGGATCCCAAAATTCCATTGGTAATCCAAATAGTCTTACCCAAACTGGAGCTGCTAGGAATTTCTCTCTATCAGGGTTGTAACACTCCTCCCAATGTCGCATGAATAAACCTGCATTATTATGAAAATATGGACCGTTTTCAAACACTCTTTCTTTATCTTGTAGGTTTGAGAAAATTACCGTAAAGAAGCCTCATGCGCCCAGCTTCAGCTCTACGTGGCCACGGGGTTGCCATTTCTACTGTATCCATCTGGTTAGGTCCTTTTCTGATGGCCATACACCGATAAACTTGCATATTAATGCATGGTCCTTCATATAGCTTCTATAGCGCTCAAGTTTATTCATGGGAATAATGAATCTCGGTTTTTCCACTGCACACAGTAAGCACTTGCTTCTACTTCCTGCCTACCATCTTGCTCCGAGGACAAGTCCTTGTGTCTTCATTTCCTCATCCAGCTTGTTGTTGCTCGTTCCTTCTCCTGTCGCTACTTCTTTGTAGGAGGCGATCTCTCCCCTCTTGTCTTCCTCTGTCATTGTTGTAATCTCTTGATTTCAGTGCCTCTTTCTGATTGTATTCGTGGTTTTCCACGCCACCTACCTCATGGTCGCATGACCATTAGTGTCATGCCCCTACACTGGCGGTAATCTTCCAATCGCACTATAGCGAGGTGTGGCACCACCGAACACTTTCTTTTCACCAATACTTATGTTCATGGGCTATGCCTAACCATTCATACTTAGTTTATTTTTCGTTACCAAGTATTATCTTTATCCTTTATACAGATGAAAACCCATACATATTCATCATCAACAGCATTATACAATAGAAATGCACAATAGTATAAAGGGAGGGGCAACTCCCTGCAATATGAGTCTGCCCGATATCAATATATATAATTTTCCACTTTTACAAAGTATAGGCTAAATCTTGGGAAACCCCAAATTTACACTTAGCCAAATTTCCAACTTCGGCAAACTTAGTTTCCCAGCTCGCCGGCGCCTCTGCACGGTTTCCGCATGACTCACCAACCCTTCATTCACCTCATCGCATGTCCTCACCCAACTTGCTCTCCATTTGGTCAGTAAATGCCCAAACCGTGTTTACTTGCTCACACGCAGTCCCGCTTGCCCGACTCTCGGAAAACGCCCAAATCGTGTGGCGCTGCACGTAGTACCGCCTGCCCGACTCTTCGTTCACAACCTCCAGTTCCAACCTTCGTTTCAGCGTGCAAGACATGCCTTCACCCGGCTGCCCATCCGCACATCCACCCGTGCCTTCGCACGACTCATCCGAGTCCACCCCAACGCCTTCACTCGAACTAATTCACTCAAACGACCTCACCTGAGTCGCCACACAACTTCACCTGGGTCGCCACACGACCTCACCCAGCTTGCCTGAACAACTTCACCCGAGTCGCCCGACGACCTCACCCGGCTAGCTCGAACGACTTCACCCGGGTCGCCCGACAACCTCACCCTGTTCGCTCAAACGACCTCACTCGAGTTTTCTGCCTAATTACCTCGCTCGAGTTTCCTGCGGCGACCTCGCCCGAGTTCTGCCTGAACGACCTCGCCCAAGTTCTCTGCACGAGTTTCTCACCCGAATTTCTCACCTGACTTTTTTGCACGAGTTTCTCACCCAAGTTCTTCCCGTCGTGTGGGCTCATCCACAACCGCAGAACTCCTTGATCGAACTCATGTTGATCAAATGATGATGGCCCGTCTCCACAAATGCTCCACCAATATATACGGGTGAGTGGCGGGTTGTGTCACCCGACCGACTACGCCCAATGCCCAAGCCGACTTGTTCAACATGTTGCCTTCGCCCGAGTGGAGGGTCAGCCCACCCAACTCATGGGACTGCCCTCTCAACTCGCCCAACATCGTATAAAATTATCTCTTGTTTTTTCACTTCGCATTTCGCACGAGCTCCTCGCTCATCCTTCACACGGTGAAGGTGACTCAGATCGCAGGTCCTTACATCCTCCCCCACCTGAAGTCATTGTCATCCTCGATGATGTCTCGTCCCGACAACCATCTGTCACCAAGATATCCATACCAAGGCATATACTCCATCGGTATGTCATATATCGGAAAATCATCTCATTCCATGATCATCAACCACCTTGTCACAATCTCCACATGTTTCTCTCCCTCGTGGAAGGTTGGTCCCTCCATCTCAAGCTACATGCTTCCTGCAACATATCGTGTTGACCTCATCATGTATCATCATTATGTGAACTTCTGCTATGATACTCCAACGTAATGCTAACACATCTCTGCACACTACTAGTCCCCATGACTTGAACTAGTTGGGTGATCAATCCAATTGTCAGCTCAACTCATGAGAATGCACATCCTCATGCCATCACCAGTTGTTTCTCAGAACATCTTGTCACATCCTCAACTTCGATCAAGACTTCATCTCCATACAAGTATAGCCATGCTCAGGTCCATGAAGTAACCCTCATCTCATCTGCAACATGTTGTCCATGATGTTTGGTGTCAATGTGCTGCATGAAATCAGTCGCATCTATCCCAACATCATCCATCTGCAAAATACCCATCTCCTCAAAGTGAAGAGATCATCTCCCGACTCTTGATGTGCCACATCCAGGTCCATGAAGCAACCTCCATCATATCTGTAATGTGCCATCCCTCAAGTCTTCCATAGAAACAAGTATACACCTGTCTCATCTATCGATGTGCTGCCCATGATCATAGATCAATCAGCTCCCATGTGTCAAAAGTGGTTAAGTCTCAGCTCAACCTATGCCCAAGTGTTGCCACCAAGGCATCATCATCATTGTAACACCATCACTCCAAAGTGTCTCATATCGATCCTCCACATCAAGTCACTCTTTCAAGCCACACCCATACATGTACTCGAAAGTATGCATCCCATTCTACATCAAAGTCTCTGACCTC
>APFE031033624.1:58088-76613 GCA_000404065.3 Pinus taeda
AATGCATCAGATCCTCCAAGTCCACCATATATGAAGTCTCCAAAAGTCACAACCTCATGTCATCATGAGCTCCATGAATCATCCCCAACCAACACTCTAGCAAGCACACAAGTCTCGACCCAAAGGTCTCTGCAAGATGCCTCAACTCTCCATGTAAAAGGAATCCTCCATAGTCTACTCACAAATCCAACGAAGTCCATGGCCTTGTTGTGCATAAGTGCACAACTCTCCATTGACTCATAAGTAAAACATCTCCATCTCACACAATCAAATCCACCTGCACAACATCCCTACCTTGGCACTCCTCATTGGATGTCCATGACACCTCTACGAGTGCTCCTGCATAAGACTGCCATGCTCCATGTCTCCAACTTGATGTCCATGACTAAGTTGCCCATGTTTTCCAACCAAGTAGACCCATCACAACAATCGGTCATCCCTATCCAAGTCTGCAATCTTCGGTCTAGTGAACTCAATCACCCAACCATAGCATCATCACATGAGCCTCTCCATCATAGCTCCCCCACTAAAGGTTTCACCAAGGCTTGCTCCTGGTCTCGACCATGAGAATTTCACCCAAGCAATTCAAATATGTGCCCTTCTCCAATTTGTCCATGAGTCAAGTCGGGAACTTAGCCAATTCTCCATGTGGCTAAAGCATGACTCAATCCTCCGTAATGATCAACGTGTTCCTCCCTTGTCACGGGCCCTTGTACCTTCTGCCACAAAGTCACAAAAAACCCCAACAAGTCCTGCAACTGTCAACAATCCTTACTTCTCCATATAATGTCTCATCATAGACATCCATGGTAAGATGTTCCCTTACATCGGCAAACTGACTTTGCTCTTCCCTACATATGGTTCATCTCCCAAAAGCTCAAATGAAACACAAGTATCAATAGTACTTACATCCTCTTCATGAAGCTCCTCCATGTGAGTATCCCCATCCATCCATGTCTGCAAACTGCACGATCCTGGTCCAACTTGATCAATTTCAAGTTCATCCTCCACCGTTGTCATATCTGCAAAATCCCTGTATTGGTCCTTGAGCTCTTCAAGCTATTCTTTGATCTTCAAACAGCCTTCCCGAATCATCATGCTCTTGGCCTTCATCGAAGCCCATTTAGAACTCCATCTGCTCATTAGTTCCAATACCTTGTATCGGAAAGCTTCACCTGCATTATGGCTAGATTCACCTACCATAGGTTCTTCTACCATCTCGGCCATCCACTTTCCTGCAACTTGAATCACCTGTTCAGATTTCTTCATCATTCACTAGGTTCTCGACAAAACTGAACCAGCTCTTGATTCCACTTGTTGGTAAGATCAACTTCCTTCGCTCGCACACCACCTGAATCAGCTCTGATACCACTTTTCATGCCCCTACACTGGCGATAATCTTCCAACCACACTATAGCGAGGTGCGGCACCACCGAACACTTTCTTTTCACCAATACTTATGTTCATGGACTACGCCTAACCATTCATACTTAGTTTATTTTTTGTTACCAAGTATTATCTTTATCCTTTATACAAATGAAAACCCATACATATTCATCATCAATAGCATTATACAATAGAAATGCACAACAGTATAAAGGGAGGGGCAACCCCCTGCAATATGAGTTTGCCCGATATTAATATATATAATTTTCCACTTTTACAAAGTATAGGCTAAATCTTGGGAAACCCCAAATTTACACTTAGCCAAATTTCCAACTTAGGCAAACTTGGTTACCCAGCTCATCAGCGCCTCTGCATGGTTACTGCATGACTCACCAACCCTTCGTTTACCTTGTCGCATGTCTTCACCCGACTCGCTCTCTGTTTGGTCAGCAAACGCCCAAACCATGTTTACCTACCCACATGCAGTCCCGCTTGCCTGACTCTCGGCAAACGCCCAAATCGTGTGGAGATGCACGTAGTACCGCCTGCCCAACTCTTCGTCCATGACCTCTGGTTCCAACCTTCATTTCGGTGTGCATGACACACCTTCACCTGGCCGCCCGTCCACACGTCGACCCGCGCCTTCGCACAAATCACCCGAGCCCGCCCGAACGCCTTCACCCAAACGACCTCACCCAAGTCGCCACACGACTTCACCCGGGTCGCCACACGACCTCAACCGACTCGCCCAAACAACTTCACCCAGCTCGCCCGAACAACTTCACCCGGGTCACCCGACGACCTCACTCGGCTCGCCCGAACGACTTCACCCAGGTCGCCCGATGACCTCACCCGGTTCGCCCTAACAACCTCACCCGAGTTTTCTGCCTGATGACCTCGCCCGAGTTTCCTGCCCGACGACCTCGCCTGAGTTTTGCCTGAACGACCTCGCCCAAGTTCTCTGCACGAGTTTCTCACTCGAATTTCTCACACGACTTTTCTGCACGAGTTTCTCACCCAAGTTCTGCCCGTCGTGCGGACTCATCCGCAACTGCAAGACTCCTTGATCAAACTCATGTTGATCGAATGATGATGGCTCATCTCCACAAACACTCGACCAATATATACGGGCGGGTGGCGGGTTATGTCACCTGGCCGACCTACGCCCAACGCCCAAGCTGACTTGTTCAACATGTTGCCTTCACCCGAGTGGAGGGTCGGCCCGCCCAACTCGTGGGACCATCCTCTCAATTCGCCCAACATTGTATAAACTCGTCTCTTGGTTGTTTCACTTCGCATTTTGCACAAACTCCTTGCTCATCCTTCACATAGTGAAGGTGACCCAAACCGTAGGTCCTTACAATTAGGGTTGCAGAGCTCCAAAAAAACCTCATTTTATGAATTGATTTATAAATTAAAAATCATTATAAAAAATAAAATAAAATATGGTGAATTATAATCAATATCACTTACAAAATGGAAAATGTGAATAAGTCGTAGATTTTTTATTTTAATTAAAATATAAATACGCTGAAGAATAAATCAATTATAATATCACAATATTTTTTATTTTTAATCAAAAATGATATCACAATATGGAAAAGATAGATAAATTTATAAAGGATAAAAATTAGTATAATTTATTTTTAATTAAAATATAGATAAACATTGAAAATAAAGATATATAATTATAATTAACCTATTTATTTTATTTTTAATGAAAGATAATCTCAAAAGGGGAATTGTATTCCATGTAAGCTCATTGCCATTCCTATTCATTAAGAGCGAGATCTTTATGACTATTTGAAAGGAAAAGTTGTGAAATAATGGTTTTTACAAAAGTTGTGAAATCTGTGTATGTTAACATTATGAAATCAAATAAAGTTATATCGGAAGAAAAAATCTAATTCAAAATCTGGATAAGCAAAATGCTAAGGTTAAAGATCAGTATTAAATATTATGACCATACAAAGATGTCCTTAGGAATCATCTCAAAGCAAGGTACAATAGCAAGGTACAATATTATAACAATGGCTAAATTCACACTAAATTATAGTTACATTACTTTTAAATATCCGAACACAAATTAAGAAGTAAAAAGAATAAAAGGTAATTATTTGTATAATTGGGTATTTAAATCATATTAAGAAATTGAAACAAATGATTTTCGCATGAATAAACAATAATAAAATATTGTTTCATCAGATAAAAACAAACCATAATAAAGCATGGTTTCATCACAAAAAAAAACAAAGTATCAAGGTGCATTATGAGAAAACAAATTATAAATTATGTATAAATTATTATATTTAGTTATTTTAGGTATAAGTTGTTTATAGGTAGGTTGATAAAGTGTTGTATAGGTATTTTTTGATGTGAAGTTATTGGTTCAATTTTCTATTTTGATTGGAATGATATATTGAATATAATAAAGATGTAATCGTGCCAAATTTACAAAAATTCTAATAAATATTTTACACATATACTTTATGATATTCAATTATCATCATATTAAATTATTTTAGATATAAGTTATGATATTCAATCCTTTTTTTAAATAAAAAAATTGGAGTATAAGAATGTAAAATATCTACCTTTTTTCTTATAAAAAAATAGAAAAAAGAAATTATGAAGAGAAAAAATAATAATTTTATTTCAATTTTTGAAAAAATAAAAATTTAACATTTGGTAGACGATATCAACATTTCAATAAAAGAATCATTTCTGCTTATATGATTTTAGGAAAAATTAAAAATATAAAGAAATTGAGAAATTAAGTGTGATAATAATCACTTAATTTCTATTTATTTTTTTAGTACATCCTACCATCCCCTAAATTATTATACAAATTCTTTAAAAATATAAAATAAATTATTATAAAAATTGGAAATAGGAAATTTATTTCTTTTAAATAATAAGTTTTATTAAAAAATTAAAAATATAAATAATCATTATTTATATATATAAGTTGTCATTGTGAATGTATTTGATGATGATGATGGTGGTGGTTAACGTCCACAGAGACCAAACATTGGTCTATCGGATCTAAAGAAACAAATTATTTATTTTGATTTAAGATTTTATTCCTATGCTCAAAAAGCTTGGAGAAAAGTCTCCCGAGCTCACTATAATTTTGACATTGTAAAATTTGACATTGTAAAAGGCTAGGAAGGTCAATATTGTAACAAAGATTGTGAAACTGAGATCTAATGTGGTTGTACGTGGGGCACTCTAAGAGGAAGTGGTTTTCATCCAGTTTCCCTATTCTTGCACTATATGGCAGATCCTTTCCATCCATGGTGTTTTAGGAACTGCCAAACGACCTGTTTCACTATGGAGCTCATGAGAATTCGTTCTAATCTTTGCTATATTAATTTTCTTCTTTGAGCTAGTTAAAATAGAGAGATACTTTTGATCTTCTAGAGTGGGGTTGATGACCTTCTTATAATAACTTAATTTTCTTTTAGCCGCTAAATCTTTTTCACACCACATTTTTTCTTTGAATTTAGAAGTAACAATATCTTTAATGTTATTTATGTTTTGCAATGCATCATTCTTGTTGATCTCCCAATAGTTTAACCAGGCGTTTGTGTCTTTATGCCACCCCCAATTGAGCCTTAGGTGGTTCTGGCTAGAATTTAAAGCTAGCTTAGGAAGTCTATGATCGTCTATGTTATTAAGTTTGTGCTTGTACAACAGAAACCTAATCATAGCTAGGTCCTCAATAGCGGAAATACTTGCTTCTATAAGGAGAATAAGATAAGGTGTATTACTTTTAATTTTCATGTTTCTAGATTTATAAAAATGTCAGTTGTCAATGTAAGTTCTCATTACAATGTAAAATATAAAATAAACTATTATGAAAATCGGAAATAAGAAATTTATTTTTTTAAATAAATTATTATAAAAAAATAAATATAAATAAAAATAATTTCATTATATATAAATATAAATATAAAAATTGTAGATGCGTTTATTTTAAAATATAAAAAATATATATATGCCACGGTAATTAATGCATATTAGTTTAATTAAAACGTGGATAAAGATGGAAAATAAAAATGTTACTCCATTAAAAACGTGGATAAAGATGGAAGATAAAAATATTACTTTTAAAAATATAAAATATAAAAGTCATCGTAATTAAACTATTTTATTTTTAATCAAAATAGGGACATGTCATCATAATCAACATACAACTTTTTAAGAATGAAAAATATCTATAAGAGAGGATGTGCCAGTCTTCTTTGTAAGTTTATAAAAAGGTGTATCACGCTTAAAATCACAATACGGATAAGTCATCATAGTTGATGTAATTTTTTTAAAATGTATTTTTTCTAAAAGGATGTGTTAAGTCTTATGTGTAAGGATGTGTAAGTCTTATGGAGAAAAGATAAGGATAATAATATGTTGAAGAGTGATAGATTTGTAATGCAAATTTCACTTATGACTTTTATTTTTTTATGTTGTATGAGATGCTTAAAGCGGATTGTGAATAGGAATAACGTCAAAATCTTTTTAACAAGTTGAGGGAGAATTTTGTCAAAAATCTAGAGCCGAGTTAAGCGTAGATGGAAGATTGCATATGACAATGTTGTGCAAGAATGAAGCTAACAACAAATACGAACAAGACTAGAAGCAAGTGGAATGTAGAATTTTTCTACAAATCAGCTAGCTCTAATACCATGTAGAAATTTCACCTGTAGATCAAACTGGTAATGCAATGTACTAAAGCAAAACACATGATCTACTTCTACAAAACATTAAGCAGAAGTATAATCGAATTCATGAGCAACATCAAGTAGAAACATGCATAACTGATCAAGAAAAATAATCACACATAACACAAGATATATCCAGGGGAAAGCACTAGCATAAAACCCCAACCATATATTATCAATCAAGTGTAGATCCTCAACAACATACAAAAAGAATCAACTTAATAGCTATCCTCCTCTCTCTGTAATCAGAAGATCCTGATGCTCTTCAATTAGAAAATCATGGACTACCTAGGCCTCAATATATAGGCCACAAGTCCTCCAATCTCCTATAATAGATTATTCTCCATGCAAGGAATACTTACTAGAAATATCCAAGCATTTGATAGTACATTGTCCCACATCTAATCTCAACTGGGTCTCTGACAGAACTGACATGCAACAGTTATCCATGAGTGAATCCTCAGTTATCTAAAATAATAGTTGTCACATGCATGCAAGCATTAACAAACTATATTTTATTATTTTAACAACTTGTTAAAATAATCTAACTGGACTTGACTAATTAGAACTAAGTCAACTGATTCTCTCATTATAGAACTCATGCTTATTCCCTCAATCAGTGGAGGAAACTCATGTCCATGCTCACAAGATTTCAAATTCAAATTTCCTTAGTTAATTAACTCAACTGAATTAATTAATTAATATTTCAAACTGTTGTTAACACCAAAATTAATTTTACTTCCTATAGATAGACTAGGGACTGCTATAAATAGGAAGGGACCCAAAATGCTATTTTTAGACATGCCATTTTAGCAGGTCTATTTTTAGCACGTTCTATATTTAGCATTTCTTGTTGCACACTTTTCAACAAGGTTGAAGTCATTGTGAATTGGCCTAAGACCAATAATGTAACAGAGGTTAAAAGCTTTTTGGGAGCGTCCCAATATTGGAGAAAGTTTATTGCTAACTTCTCATCTATTGTAGCTCCACTACATGCTTTGACAAGTGCGAAACATGTATTTTAGTGGGGAGGAAAACAAAAAAACCCTTCAATACATTGAAAGAGAAAATCAGTACAACACCAATTCTTGCACTTCCATCTCTTAAGAAAAAAAATGAGATTCAAATCGATGCAAGTGATTATGCCATGGGAGCAGTTTTGATGCAACATGGTAAGCCTTTTTCTTATAATTTTGAAACCTTTACCAATGTAGTAATTAACTATCCAATTTATGATAAAGAATTGTATGCTTTGGTACAAAGTGTGAAGAAGTGGAAGCATTATTTGATGGGAAAATAAACAATTAAACATACTGGCCATCAATATTTGCAATATTTACAATCGTAAACCGAGCTACAACAAGCAAGACATTTCAGATGGATGGGATTTCTATAGTAGTTCCATTTGGTAATTAAGTGTAAGAAAGGCATATGCAAAAAAGTTGCAGATATGTTGTCAAGGTCTATTGTTAATGCATTTTTCATTCTTAAGCATAACTCAATCATGCATGAAAGTTATATTGAACAATATGCTCAATATGAAAATTTTAAAGATGTTTATGCAACCTTGATTCAAGGCAATCATGTTGAAGAGTTGAATTATAATGTTCATAACAAGTTGTTGTCTCATCTTGGCAAGTTGTGTATTCCACAGGGTGAAAGAGTCAACATCATAACGGAAGCTCAAACTTCTCTTATTGCTGACCACTTTGGTGTAGGCAAAATAGTTGCACAATTACATGAGTATTGGCATTAGCCTCACACGAAGAAAAGTGTTTCAAGATATGTAAGAGGATGTTCCATGTGTGCTACTAGGAAGCCTAGCAATAGAAAGCTGGGTTTGTATACTCCACTTCCTATTCCTTCTCGTCCTTGGGAAATTATTTCTATGGATTTTGTAGGAGGACTACCTATGTTTAGGAAAGGTCATGATTATCTTTGTGTTGTTGTGGATCGCTTTAGAAAAATGTGTGTGTTGATACCATGTAAGAAATACGTTACAGTTGAAAAAAACACAAAGATGTTCTTCCAAAAGGTATGGGTGCACTTTGGGTTTCCCACTTCTATTATTTTTGATCGAGATTCTTGATTGGTCGGGAAATTTTGGTAAGGTTTATGGGAACTCATGGACACCAAGTTGAAGAAGAGCACAACATTTCATCCACAAACTGATGGCTAGACAGAAGTGGTGAACAAAATAATAGTACATATCTTTTGTGGATACTGCAACAAGCATCTAAGCTTTGGGATGAACACTTAAATTACATCCAGCATGCCTACAACAAAGCTAAGAATTCGTCAACTCAAATAATACCCATTCAAAGCACGTTTGGGATATTTACCAAAATCTCCCTTAGATTTTATCTTTGGGAAATATGTTGCGGTGGATGGACATAGTGATATAGATAAGTTCAAGTGCTTCATTGAATAGTTGGAGAAGAGTCAAGCCAAGTACAAGGCAATACAGGATAAGCATTGTGCTGACCACAACTTCCAGGTGGGAGATCAAGTTTGGCTTTATATAAACAAGGAAAGGCTCTAAGGTGAAGGTAAAAATATCAAACTAATCAGACACGGTCCTTTTAAAAACTTGGAGAAGATTGGTAATAACACCTTCTGATTAGATTTACCACCATACATGCAAATTTCTGTTGTTGTAAATGTAGAAAAATTGAGATTATATGACCCTACTATGATTGAATATCAAGGAGAGAATGTTTAGATTCCAACAATAGAATATTTCTCTCCTGAATACTTAGAATAATTGTAGTGATATACTATTATTGATAGGAGGATAAGGACTCCACACAAAGGTAATGTGGAGTACCTTCGTGTGGGGCTCAAGGGAACCAATCCAAGTAAGGCTATGTGGATTGAGATCAGAAGGGTGAGGGAGTTATACCATCACCTAATTGTTGACTAAAAACAACCTTTTGGTAGTCCAAAATATCCCAGTGGGAAGGAATGATTTAGGGGATCAAGAGAATGCACAAAATTAAAAGTTCTTGAAGTCACTCAAAACTAGCACTAGATCGTAGTGCTCGTCGTCCTAAATCCAATGCCACTTGAATCGCCACAAACCAACATCGTATGCTCAAGATATCGTGTTTTGAATTTTTGGCCAAACAACTAAAAAGTCAAGCAACATGGTTGGTTGAGCTATTGACTGGGCATACCATATGTTGACGTTAACATATGACTAAGAATGCAAAATGAGCGGTACAAACCAATTCCATTCCACCATGTGGCAGTACCATACATGACTCGTTGGTGCATTTTTATTAGTCTAGCGTACATTGTACGAGCTAATCACAAAGTGACACGTGGCCCAATCCCAGGGTGTCACATGACACTCTAGGAGAGACCAAAATGGGTTAGTTGTGATCAATCGACCTCGCCGGAGTCGGGTATGAGACCTCATCCGAACGAACCAACAACTAAACCAACATACCACATAATTGAACTTATTATATTATATTCAAAGATTTTATTTTAAATTCTTGTCGATTGACCGGTGATGGGAGGGGCATGGAACTTGGCCCCAGCCCCTGTCCTATTAGCATAACGTGACTAATACTAACGACGGAGGAGGCAGACTGAGTGGCACCTAGCCAAACCAACCCAGTCCTGTGACCTATCATATAACCATAGACAAACACATGAGGGAGCGGAGTAGCAGGGGCAGGCAGTTAGCCCAACCCTTGACCACATGGCAGGAATATGACCTTGAACCGACGCTTAAGGGTAATTGGCGCCTTTAAATAGGCGAAAATTTACACCATTTTCAGCGGAATCTTGCCAATTCCAAGCAAATTTGTCGCTCGACGGCTAATGGAAAGGAGGGATTCGTAGGATGATTAGCGAAAATTGTAGATTTGCAGAACAATTAGCATAATTTATTCAAGGAGGCATATCTTCCTCATTTTTGAATCTGTTTGAGCTCTAGAAGAGCCTAAAGAGGTGTTTTTGAGCATTTTGAATCCATTGGCAACACTATTTTTGCAATTTGAGCACTATAAATTGATATAATTTCAAATTTGAGCATATAGTTAAAGAGGCCCAATATTGGAAGTTGGACCCAGAAATGTAGCCCAAGTGGGGTGAACTCTGTAATCAAATTGTTATTTTATGTTTTTTTTAGCAAATTGAGTTTTAAAACACTAAGTTTATGTGCTTTTTCAATTTGATCCATTGCCCACAAGACATAAATTTGCTTATAAATTTTAAAGAAAACTTTTTAAATCAATTATAGTGAACCAAGATATGAAATTTCAGCTAGATGTTCAATGATATTTGGACTCAATGTGTCGCAAGTTTCATGGTCTGAAACCTCCTAGAAAAAAGTTAAAGTGGAAATTCCAAACTAACTTGTTTTAAACTGATTTTAGGAGCATTTAGGAACCCTAACATCCTTGGACCATAACCCAAAAAATATAGTGAACCAAAATATGAAATTTGAACCAGATATTAATCAATATTTCTCGGAATATTCTACAAGTTACACTATCTAAAAATCTCATATAAAATTTTTATAACTAAAATGCCATGATAACATGTTTAGAAGATAGATGATGAATGTTCAACTGGAAAAAAAACTAATGCCTTATGCCCATCAAGCTGCTAACCATTAATATCATTACATATTTATAATAAATAACATTACATATTTTTTTAATTCTTTTATACTTGGAAAAACTCTATGGGGATGCTAGCAATTTGTTCAGTGCCTATCAAAATCTTTTGGCTTTTTATTGAGGTGTTTGAAATTTCTAAATGGGACAATTATACTGTTGCAAAATTACCGGGGTAATTATTAGATATCCCAAATTATTGTTACAAAGGTAAAAATATATAAATAAATTTAACCCATTATACTGTACCATCCTTAAAACGCTTAATTTTTGTGGATTATACAATTAAAAGTAACAATTCTAAAAAAACCAGCGTGTAACAATTAAAATATTTCGAAACACTCCTGAAAATGAGAATACTGCCAAAAATAATAAGCCAGGAAAACTGTATGCTAAAATGATAGCGTCGGGACCTAGTTGTCTTCCCAAAAAACCGTTATTACTTTGTCGTACGAGCACGGGTCGTCTTACATATGTTCATATTGTTTAATAAATTTCCGTGGAATATTGCGGCTGGCTGTGACCATGAACATGGGCTACCAATATTTATAGTGATATTGATTTATTAATGTGTAGGGTTGTATACGTTTATAGTAACATAATATTTTATGTTTAAATTAAATTTAATAATAATATTATAATTTACTTAATTAAAATATTTAAAAATTTATTAAAATAATTTTTATTTTTTATAATAAAAATAAATATTAACCATTACCATAATATATATAATAATTAAAATATTTTTTATATTTAAAATCCATTTCACATGGTACCCAATTGACAATAAACTCTCAATTGTCAGTAATAAAATCTATTGGGAATTAATCCAACTATATAAAATTCACGCATTAAAACCATTTTTTACCAAATTTCAAACAAAATTTACACTAAAAATATACCTAAAACTTAAACCAGTTAGACTACAACGTATATGTATTGAGTGATCTAAACGCAGCGTTGACCTTATCCACTAAATAAAGATTCCTCAATTCATACTATATTTAATGATACCATTTCCACGCAATAAAAATTCGCTAGATTGATGCTGCACTTAAAAAAATACCAATACCAAATCACTCAAGATAGGGTTGGACTGATGCCGCCTTTGAAGATTTGAAGTTTTTACTAGTGGCTACCGAAGCTACTCAAAGTCTCTATCGCTTCCGGAGCTATTGTAACCATTTTCAATTCTTCCTGTGAAAGGTTTTAGCTTTATGGCTCTAGTATTTACCTCGCGAAAATGATTATAGATAAAATTATGAAATATCAAAAACATGTTTTATGTTGTTTTTAAATAAGAGACTATAAATGGAAAATATTTTGTAAAAAAAAAATTTGTTTTTTAGAGGACTCTTTTGTGAAAATCACATTATAATTCATTTAAGTGTGGTTCATCGTCAAGACAAATTGAAGATCCAAATTATGGCTACAGGTTAAATAAAAAGAGCAGATCATCCCAATAGCTATATTTGACCATTAAACTGCTATATTGGACAAGGTGACTAGACTGGACCAAAAGATGACAGAGAAAATTTAGTTAATTAATTAATGAGTATTTTTTGTTATATTTATTTCTATTTATATAAAATGTAACCTTCTTGTATTTAACAAAATCAATAACTGAATTAAAACTGTATAGACCTTTATTATAAGAAATGAAGAGGATTAATAATTATTTGTTTTTTAATTTTTTTTATAATGAGGCTTTTAAAAATTTTAGTTTAATTATTAATAATTATTATTGAATAAGGGAAATTAATTTTTCTAAAATATTTAATAATAATATTAAACTAAATCTTTAAATTCAGTTTAAGATTTGTTTTTCTTTTATAATAATTAAATTATATATATGTATATGAAGACAATGTATGATTATTTTGGCAAGTGGTTTTAGTAATTAAAAATATTATATGAATATGTGTTATATAAATACAATGTATGATTATTTTGGTAAGTGCTTTTGGTAATCAATAATATTAGTGTGAGATATTGTATGAAGCTTAAAAATTTTTATAAAAATTTTGTTACATGTTTTTCAAACCAATTTAGATTTAGATCTTGAATTAAAATGGATCTAGGATGGTTTAATTATTATTTACAAATATAAATATAATTCTTCATTTCATGTTATTTTATTTTATTTTATTTTTATCCTGTCAAAATGTTAAAGATTACATCATCTCTACCATAATAGGATTAAATGTTTACATACGAGTTAAGTTTATTTAGGAACTTCAAATATAAATTTTTTTAATAAAGAGTTAATGGAGTGAGGGAAATCTTGGATAAATATAATATTACAATATTAGATGTTACCCAATATTTATCACCATCATCACTAAATAAAAAGTGGCCATGGGTGGGGGAAATACTAGTTAAAATGTAATATTAATACATTTTACCTAATGTTTGTCTTCACACCCTAGCCTAAATATTACATTTTAGTATTATATTTTAACAAATATAACCTAGTAAAAAGTGGATGGAGGTAAGAAGAAATATAAGATAAACTGTAATAAATACATTTTCCCTTGATATTTCCCCACCTTGGATCATATTAGACAAATTCCCAATGCTAACATATTCCATGAATTTTTTTTTAACTTTTATTAGAATATCAATGTCCATAATTTTCACAATAATGATGTTTCTAAAATATAACATAAACTAAGAATTTACCACTTAAATGGGTTCTTTCCAATATACATGGGTCATGTTCTTATTTTTATTATATTATTTTTAAGTTATTTTTATTTTTCACAAAAAAAATTAAAATGTCTACATTACTTTATGTTACACATTTCTAGCATATTATAGACATTGTACCTCAAATCAATGAATGAATTATGTATATCACTAGTACTAAAATGTAATTTTTTTATTTTTTTATTTCAATTACTTTATTTCACTATATAAAGTCTAGTGTAAAATAAAGGCTACATTGATTTTTAAAGTAATGTCATTAGTTTTTTTTTAAAGCAATGTTACACACAACATCTGTCACCATTGTTCAGGTGGTCCAGGCCATTGTCCAGGTGGTCCAAGCCACACTCGATGAGGCTTTGAAGTTTTCCGAAAGTGCCCGGGTTCAATGGTTTTTGGCCGCAACTGACAGCTCTTCACAATTAGGTTTCGAAGGTATGGAAGTCTGTCATTTGTGATGAAATTAATATCTACCCTTGTGCTAGGGATTTCTTTATAGTAGATTTTGAAAATCCTCAAAGCATACAATGTATTTTAGATTCCAGCCCTTGGTTTTGGGAAAACTTAGGCCTATTCATGAAGTCATGGATCCCATCATTTGATCCCTCAACAACAGTCATCACCTCAACACCAATTTGGGTGAAATTATCAAACCTACCGTTGCATATCTGGAATTTCTCATCACTAAAAGCCATTGGAAATGTAGTTGGGAAATTTTACTGCAGGTGCCCAGAAACACAGGAATATGCTAGAACCACCTATGCACACATCTGTGTGGAAATGGGCTTCAACGCAAGATTCCTAGCTGAAATAAACCTAACAAGTAAAGACTATGTGAGGAACTAGAAACTCGATTACAAAAGTGTCTTCTTCAGATGTCGATCCTGCTTTGAGATAGACCATCTAGCCAAAAATTGCCCAAAAGCCTCCCAGAAAAATTTTGCTAGAAAAAACCACCACAGATCTACATGGTGGGAAGTAGCACCAAAAGAACACTACGCTGTCATCAAAGATGAATATTCTAGAGAAAACTCTGAATCACAAGAAATCGGGCAAGAAAGAAACAACTCTCAATACAAGCAAGGAGAAAGCCCCACGCAACAACAAAAAAGTGAACTTGAGAACCCCCAAGCATCAATAGTGATGAAGCTTTGAATACCCCACAAAATAAATTTTCATTTAACAGCAAAACAGTTCTCCTAGACCAAACTTCCTCTCTGACTATCTTGGAAAGGACGAACACAATAGCTAGCGAAGCTAAGAGACCATTGTCCCAAGAATTAGAAGAGATGAAGGAGATGCAAGATAAAGGAAGTTGGAAGACCATAGAGAAAAAAAGAAAGCTACAACATCAATCTCACCAAGAAAGATGAGGAGCTAGACAATTAAAAACTAAGAAAATTATAGGTCCCATAAACCAATTTTGGTCTCAGTGGACGTTAACCACTATCATCATCATCATCATATATATGAATGGAAGATGTTGTTTGTAATGTTGCTTTTAAAAAAAAACTAATAACATTACTTTAATATCCTTCGTACTAAAAAGTAATTTTTAATATTTAATTTCAATTACTTTATCTCACTATATAAAATATGATGTAAAATAAAAGTGAAAATTGAAGTGTTTTATTTACAATCGACATTGATTTTTAAAATAACTTTATTAGTTTTTTCTGAAGTACTGTTACTAATTTTTATACTATTTATACTCAAAATTTACATTTGAATTTATTTAAGATCAATTTGTAAAGAATATTTTAACATATAAATGTATCTCTAAAAACTCTCTCTTTTAGGTTTGGAATTTATCCTAAGAATTGGTCTTTAGCTGATCTTTTACCTATAAAGATGTAAGAAAAACATATTATTTTCTCAAAACTCACATATATGACAAAATAAAAAAATAAACCAAAATAATATAGTTTCATTAAATAATAATAAAAATTCCACTTACATTTATAAATAATAATCGATAATCATTATTTACCAACTAAATTATCACAAATTATCTCACTATTTACAAAAAAAAATAAAACTGTATTTACAAGTATCATTATAAACATTTCATTATAAAAAACACATTCATAATTTATTGATCATTTCACACGCTCATAGTTTAGCTCTAAGGGGCATTGTATCGTTAAAGATTTCCAACCAAACGAACTTAAAAAACTCAAATAACTTTTGTGTTGAATCATATCTGAACCAGCAAACTGTTCTCCGAGATTAAAACGTGAAATAAAAGAAAATGGGCGTGTGGTGTGAGTAGATTTGATAAGTATGGAAGTTAGATAAATAGCGTTATGTGAGAAGTTGGATGACGTTGTTCAGAATTTGAATCCTTCAAAGTCTACAAAAGAAAACTAATGCGTTCCGCCGATCAAGTTGCTAACCAACCCAGTTAAATTAATATCATTACATATTTATAATAAATTAACATTAGATATTTTTTTTATTATAAAATATTATTCTTTTATATTTATTTGAAAAGCTCTAGTGGGCTGTTAAGTAATTTTAAAAATATGTAAATTACGAAATAATTACGAAATATCAAAAATATGTTTGAAATATCAAAAATATTTTTGTTTTTAAGTTTTTGTGATTAATAATGAATTAAACAAAGTATTTCGATAGAAATTATATGAGAGAATTTTTTGGCCAACACATTTTGAACTAATAAGTGTGGTTCATTATCAAAACCAGATGAATAGACAAACTATGACAAAAACTTAAAGAAATCAAAGTAAAAACATAATTTCTAATAACAACAATATTTAAACAATTTTGTAAAACACTTTTCTTTTAATAAAAAACAAAAGACAGAATCTCAATGAATACAAATCTTTGCTTTGAAATTGTGATTGGTTTCATATAAACTCCCTAACTGGGAAAATAGTCTTTTCCTATAAGATTCAGTATGTATATATCTACTTTCGCTACTGTATTGATGGTGAAGTCATTTTCTTGCCATGATTTTCAGCAATAACGTGAAAAGTCTAAATGAATGAAAATGAAATAAGTTAGAAGTATCTTACAAATGAAAATAATTGACCAGGTTGTATCTCCACAAGTGAGCATTTGAGCTTATCTAACATAAGTCTAACTTGTTGAGATTTTGCTGTTTGAGTCAAATAGGCAAAAATCTCTGAAGGATGACAACAATAGGGATTCAGTTCCTAGATTAGCTCTAGGTTGTTGGGAGGGAGTTAATGCCTCCATATTTGATGTGAGGGAGTTATGGGTTGTTAGATTCTCTATTCGTAATATAATAGGCAATCATTCTGATGGTTTGCTAAGAGAGTTTGAGAGGATTTTTGATGTAATCTCCAATTTATTAGATATATTCATGATGCCTATGTTTGGTGGACGTAGCCCAGATTGGTTGGGTGAACCACGTTAAATATTGTGTTTATGTGCTTGACTGTTGTGTAAATTTTGCTGTGTGTTTATTAAATAGCTGTGCACCTGATCCAACAATTGGTATCAGAGCATGTTGGAGGTGCTGGTGTGTCTGACTGCTGGAGGTGGAGCACTGAGGAAATTTGATTGCTGTTCGACTGGCGCAGAGGTTGCTGTGCGGTGCTGCCTGTAATACCTGGTGCGTTGTGCGATGTGGAGGTGTTCAAAAAAGTAGGCAAGCCATGTGCACTGAGTAAAGGTATGCGCATTCCAACACGTTGATACATATTAACATCAGGGCAAGTGGATATACATCAGCGTGGGTATGTATTTTTTTACATTCAAAAATCTATGTATTGAAAACGGCGTGGACAGCGTGGGTATGATTTAAAAGTCAGCGTGGTTTCCAAACAAAAAATGTCAACCGAATGAACATCCTGCTGTTTTAGATATCGATGTGGGATTTTTTCTACATTTGCTACGCTGTTGAAAATTAATGTAACCGGTTGAAAGCTGGTTTGTTTTGGCGTTTATTTTTGGAGTATCCAGCGTTGGTTTTGTGTGCGCTATTCAAATCATTTTTTTTTCTTTACTGTCTGCCCAAGAATTTGCTGTCAACTGTGGAGCAGCGGTATTCATCACGGACCACTGCAAAAGTCGAGTTTCTTGATTTTTCTGAGGAAAACTTACAGTTGGAGTAGCCCACAAATTACAGGAGATTTCTTGATTATTTGCAACGCAGGAGTGTTGTGATGCCTAAATACCACAGTCGGCCATTTTTTTAAAAGCTAAATACCAACCGCCGCCCATTTGTTTAAAAAGCTAAAAGCTAATTGGGGAGTTGTTTTTACATACAAAATATTCGATTGTTTTATTTTTTCACATAAAAGAATTAGTTGCTTCGTTTAGTGTGAAGAAAATAACACGATGGCTTTATAAGGGATATGTGGGCAGTTTAATGAAGCACATGGGATTAAATAAATAGTTTTTTTTTTTTTTAAAGCCATTAAAGGAAGAGTACGGAGTTATAAGGGATAAGTAATATTTTTTTTTAAATATTAAATGGCTTTAAAAATGTAATGGTTTTTAATATTATTTGTTTTTGTTCTATTTAAAGACAAAGACAGATAGGCATAGGCAAATTTTTTGTGTAAAATCAAAGGTACAGGCAATTTTTTTTGCTGGTATTTCAAATTGAAATTGGAGATTCTTTGATAAGATGGCCAAAAATCAAAGTGCCCGGTTCGAAATTGAGAAATTTAATGGCAAGAATAATTTTGAGATCTGGAAAGTGAAGATGCACGATTTGCTGGTTCAACAAGGTGTGGCGAAAGCACTGTTGGGGAAAAACAAAAGACCTGCTTCCATGACGGAGGATGAATGGGATGAGATGGATGCTAGAGCTCTGAGCGGAATTCGGTTATGTCTGGCGGACGATGTTCTGTTTAACATTGTGTCAGAGAAAATCGCGGCAGGCCTGTGGTCGAAGCTTGAGAAGCTCTACATGACGAAATCTTTGACAAACCGAATTCTCCTGAAACGACAGCTTTACAGTTTGCGAATGAAAGAAGGTACCTCAATTGCTGATCACCTGAATGTTTTTAATACCTTGTTGGTGCAATTAAACAGTCTAGATGTGAAATTTGATTCAGAGGATAAGGTGATAACTTTATTATGTT
>APFE031033624.1:76633-128421 GCA_000404065.3 Pinus taeda
CTGTTTTAGTCAAATAGGCAAAAATCTCTGAAGGATGACAAAAATAGGGATTCAGTTCCTAGATTAGCTCCAGGTTGTTGGGAGGGAGTTAATGCCTCCTATATTTGATGTGAGGGAGTTATGAGGTTGTTAGATTCTCTATTCTATATAATAGGCAATCATTCGGATGGTTTGCTAAGAGAGTTTGAGAGGATTTCTTGATGTAATCTCCAATTTATTTAATATATTCATGATGCCTATGTTTGGTGGACGTAGCCCAGATTGGTTGGGTGAACCACATTAAATATTGTGTTTATGTGCTTGACTGCTGTGTTAATTCTGCTGTGTGTTTATTAAATAGCTGTGCACCTGATCCAACATAACTTATTTCATTTTCATTAATAATGGTCGACACACCTAGTGATTTTTGTCCCATTCAGTGGAGATCAATTTGTTGATAACTATCTTGGTTTTTAACGTGTTTTTCTGTATGTATTCTTCTACTAGGCTTTTTTTTTGTTTTTTTTTAAATATGCACTATAGTTGTCTCATTCGTCTTAACTGGTTAGTCAGTCTTCGAACTGGTTAGTCAGTCTTGGAGGTAATAACATTTATTTTGTTAATACTTTTTGAAGATGTTTTTATTGTTTCGTATAGTAAATGTAAATATAAAGAATCTCGACCGTCTCCTAGTTTTTATTAATAGAAATGCTACCATATGTTCCATTGGAAAAAAATAAATAATATTAATCAATTCATGATAGAATGAAAATTTAGAACTCTAAAAGAAAACACAAAGAATTTAATAACTAAAGCTAACATAAATAAATATACAGAAATTTAAAAAAAAAAAAAAAAATTCTAAAAAGAAATAAAATAAATTTCATATCAGAGGATTTTGAACCATGCTTATTTTAATTATATATCAATATTTGTTATAACATTTTGGTAGAACAACTCACTTCTGCTATCAATGTATTTATATGGGTATGAATTAAATGAAATAAGTTAGAATTATTTTATTACAGTTTAGTGTTACAAGCTGTCTGTTAGTTCTCAAAATTGAATTGAAATTTTGTTCAGGTCGGCCAAAATAAAAATTATAAAAAAAAAAAATTAAATAACTATACAAAACATTTAAATAATATGTAATCATAAAAAAATTTGAATTGAAATTTTACTCATATCCACCAAAATAAAAATTATGAAATTATATTTCTCTTTAGTGATGTCAAATCAGTATTTAAGATAGATCTATATTGATATAAACTCAAATGCTCTCATTCGCTGTCTTCTGGGAAATTTGGAAATGGCCCAATTCACTTATCTTTGGAACAAAAAAGTGGAGATAAGATATGATTTGTGATTACATAGAATGATGGATCAATTTTGTTCAGGGGAATGGAACCTTTCAGAAGAACAAGGAGACAAAACGATGGCTCTGGGTACCACATACCCCATAGGGTTTTTTGATGGGGCTTCACAAGGTGGGAGATACAGATGTGGAGTGTGGATAAAATTTTGTGAAGATCAAGAATTTTGGATACAGTTGTATGCCCGAGAGGGATCAAGTATGAAAGTAGAAGCTATTGCCTTGTAGGGGTTGATATGGTTTATTAAATTCATGGATATTTCACAAATACAAATTTATGGAGATTCTAGATGTATTATAGAACATATTTTGGGAAGTAATAATATACAACAGAACACCCTCCAAGGCTAGTTAAGTACAAAGGCTATGAATCACACTCCAGCATTCTACCATACAACACATTACCTGAAAATACAACAAAAATACAGATGAGATGTCAGGAAAAAGGCTGCTCGATACACAAGATGGAATGCATATTCAGATTAAAATGAGAACAAAGACAATAGAAGCAGGTAGCATCATCATGCCTGATAATGCACTTCACACTTTGTCTTAGCACAAATAAGTATTTTCTAACAAACTTTTTGAATATACTTTTTTATATGTTTTGTGTATGGTCTATGTATTAAAAAGACGTACAGATGACCACTATATATGGAGACAATCTTAAATACAATACTTGGAAATCAACCATTTCTGTTTCGTCCTGTGATTCAGATATGATAATATAGGGTTGGGAGAAGATGTTAATAATGGCATATAGTAAGCTTCCCGATCAGCCAGAGATAGGACGGATCGATCAGACATATAGTGCTATTATATAATAGTACATAAGTATTTTTTTATATAATAAAAAGGCGATTTTTTCCGACTAAAATAATAAACTCAAATGCTCAGATAATAAAATACAACCTGGTCAATTATTTTGGCTCCCGACTCACAAGTAATACTGTGTTGATACGTCTATAAAGGCGTGAAGCTCGTGTGCACGTTGTGATCTAACAAAATAAACTATCATCCCCGGGAATTACCGCCGTCTCAGGTCCGACGCCTTCCAAATCACGTTCGCAAGTCATTGTCCAGCAAAACGCCATAAGAGGCACTCTAATCATTGGTATACCGTAATTGTCTCTTGCTCATCCCGACGATCTATTCCCACTGCTAGTGCTCAGCAATCCACCAGCTCTTAACTTCTTTCTACCACTTCAATGCACGGAAAGAGTGTTGCATCGATCATCAATTTTTGGTTTTTTTCCTTTTTTTTTTCTTATTTTTAGTGAGATTGTTTGGAAGTTTTTAGGGTAAATTTTTCTTATTTGATTTGTCTAAAATATATATTCATATTTAAAAACTAATTTATTATTATATATATATATATATATATATATAATATATATCATATATATAATTAAAAAACTAATTTAAATAATACAAATAGTAACTCAAATTTTTCCATAAAACCCTGAAATCTAAAAAAATCATAATAAAACAACCCCATTTTTAAATATTACCTTCTGTGTAGCGAGTGTTGGCATGGATAATGGATCCTCGTATATTTTAATTATTTTTCATGTTTGTTTTTTATTTAATGTAGTGGTTAATAATATATTTTATTATATAGAAGAGATGATATCAAACTTTATTACGGCATGTTAAAAATAGATTTAAAGGAATTAAGCTTAAATTTGATATTATCCCCACAAAAGATATCAATATAATAAGAAAATTAATTTTATAATGTCCACTTGCATCATGATGTATTTTAAACGGAAATCTCAATAATATTATATGTGATGTAATTTAAATGGGAATCTCGCTTTTTATGCTAATAGTCTAGAGTTTGCAAAATTATATTTTGTTTATTATATATTATATTATTTATATATATTTTTATTTAAATTTATTTGGGATATTATTATTATTTAGTATAAATAAAGGTTTTTTTTAATTTTTTAATTAAATTTTTAAATTTTAATTTAATTATTAATATTATTATTGAATATGAAGAAATTTAATTAGTATTTTTTTAAATTAAATTAAATAAATAAATAATTAAAAAATGGTATAAGATATATGCATATGAAATATGAGGTATAATCATGAGCATAGTTGTTTGGTAATCCAAAGTATTAGTTAAGATTTGTACGAAGCTTAAAAATCTTTATAATTTTTTGTTACATGTTTTTTAAATGCATATATTGAGTATAATTATTTGAGCATGTGGTCTTGGTAATCCAAAGTATTGTCCAAGATATTGTACGAAAGCCTTAAAAAATCTCCATAATTTTTTTGTTACATGTTTTTTAAATGCATATATGTTTAATTAATAATAATAATAATTTAAAATAAATTTATAATTTAGTTAAATTTTGGCAATGTAAGATGTATTATGAGGTCAATTCTGTGATTTCTAAGTACATCTACCAACCATTTAATTTATATGAGTGCGTTAGTTATTAGGGGTTGTTGTCACTCATCATTACATAGTGTAATTAATTTTTTTTGTTTTGTTAAAACCTATACAGAATCCATAAATTACTAAATAACTAAAATTTAGATTTTATATTGCTACAATCTAATTGTTCTATGTTTTGGAGGTTTTCCAAACATATTTTTTTTGTTAAATTTGTCAAAAATTTGACAGGAATGTGTTGAAATCACAAGTTTGATTAGTGGACTCTGGACAATCCAAATGTCCTATTTTTTTCTTCTCAGTAGACTATATCCATTTATATATTAAAAAAAACACAATAAAATTGAAAATTATTTCACAAAATTTCAATTAAAAATTTAAAAACATCTCCAAAACATAAAATAGTTAGGAATGTCTTTAAATATTATTCTAATAAACAATGCATAGTAAAGAACTCATCATAAGTAAATGATAAAACTAAACATTTATATGAAACCTTATCAAATTATAAAAATTAAGATTTAATATTATTTGAAAGTGGAAGCAGTATCTACGGAATACTGGAGTTCATTACAAGAATTTCAAAACTGGAACACTAAGTTTGGAGTGGGAATTTCCAGGGTAAGAATTTCATTTATTTATTTTTTTTTTTTTTTTTGTAAATAAACCACTTTTACTAATTCATGAAAAATTTACATTGTGGTGAGCAGAACTTCAAATCAAAAGAGGCCTCACTCCTATCTGTTTTGTTGTCCAACAGATACAAACCCAAGAAAAAGACATAGACATTAAAAAAAGACAAATAAAATACCCAACATCGATGGTCTAGATGGACCAAAACTGCCCAAGAATTAGAATACATCCCATGCTCATCATTAACTATCCATGGTACCTAGAGCTAGGTTATCAGGCTCACCACCGCCAGGGTGATGAAATGATTCATGTACATGGGACTTCATATGTGCCATTCTCCCTTCAAAGTTGTCCAACCACTCTTAGAGCCACTTATGACCTCTATGAAGGGAGACATGTTGGTTTAGAATATGCCACTGATTATGTTGTATATCGTTTATGAAACTAATGACCTCATTGTGGTCATTATGTCTATCGCGAGCCATTTTTTCAACTGCTATTGTCAATTGATGAATTTTGGCCTCCAAGGAATCAAAGGGTGGAGGGAGGTCCAGATGCCCAGGGGAGGCATATTGTCGCTGCTCTAACTCCTCTCCATTATCTTGCAGTGCAACATGATGCACATCTCCTTGTCCCCTTAGGCCTGCCCCTCTCCAGGGCTATCCTCTTTGACGAAGCATGGCCTTGCCGTTGAGGGTATCCTTGGGCCCCCACCTCCTCATCAAATCAAAATATGGACTAACTGCACCGATGCACCCTCTGGTCTAGAAATATAAAACCCCTGCAATACCCATGCCCCACTCTAGTTTTCCGCAATAGACTCTCTGACTAAGCCAAACACTATTTTCTATCACCTCAGGGGCACAAGTATCTCCTCCCTCCAAGTCGTTAAAACAATGCCCCTCAACGAACAAAAAAACACCACCTAATAGCACATTCTCCCCCCGATAACGTTGAATGATACAATTGACCACCTTTACCTTGTCACATGGCTCCTTTCTCTGCCCACACTTCTCTACAAGGCCCGAGATTGACATAAACCACAATATAAATACAAAACACTAGGAAATCGAAACCAACAAACTCAAGTGAAAAAAACTACTACTTGAACAATGTTTCCAAGGCGACTGAGTCGCAGAGACCCTCTTATCCACACGAAAACCTATAATAGGGCCCAATCCAAACATAACATGCAAAACATGGCAACAACTGAAACCAACAGAGAGTAAACAAAATAGATATACTTGCGAGAAGGCAAGGGTTGCTAGCCTAGTACCCAAGTAGAATAAGAACCCAACTTCGCACATCACAAACCACTTAACCAATATGAAATTTGTCTTGTGCTCTGTAAGTCATCACAAACCAAGGTCCCATATAACGATCTACATTATTTTAGGAGCCAACAACACACTAATCTTCCCCCGTCCATTGCTTGCTTTACACAATGATCGGCCACAAAACAAGAGTGGCTTGAGCTCTAATCCTCCCTACTCACTTGACCAAACTACACCCCCTTCACTCGTATCCCCCATCTCCCAACACTTGCAAATACGCTCTACTACCAAGGCCAACCCAGTTATACACAAGACCTTCTCCATAACGTTCATCCACACTGCGCCCAATGAGGCTTGCCTAACATGCTTCATAATCATTAATGATGTGTGGAATTAACATTAACGCCCATGTCTTCGGATTCCATGTGGACTTCCACTTGTTCATATGGCACACCATTATCATGCCCCTACCCTTATGGTAGTCTTTCAACCATGCATAAGGGGTTGCATCACTGCCGTAATTTTTCTTTTCATCAATACTCAAGTAATCTCACTACGCCTACATCAACACTTAACCAATTTTATCACAAGTGTTTATTATGTAGCGTAAAACATTCAATTATTTTTCATCAGTTTATCTTCAACGGAAATAAAACATAACAATCATAAACACATATACCATATGTGGGAGGGGAAACTCCCATATAACTTGAGTCTTCCAAATACAAATAAATCTTGTAATTCAAGTTTTGCAAGTCGTGGAGCGTTCAAAATCTCGGCCTGCACACTTCTTCCCCAAAACATGCACCCACTGTACACACCTGCGAGTTTATCGTACATATCAGCACACCTTATTTGAATTCCCACTATTGTTGTACAACGATTTGCACACTTCTACCTAAATATCATGTTGCATTGCCCAACCAGCGTGTCGACCTACCCACACCAGCGTGTCACAAAGCCCATGTTATTTGGTCAGGTCACAGTGCCCCTGGGGTCGCCTACGCCCACCTGCTAACTGACCACTTCACCACCGTGTTTCGTACAACAAAACATCACTTGACTGTCTGTCACGCCCTTCGCACTCACTTTAGGTCTTCCGATCCAACCGCACCACTTCTGTAGGAACCTTGGGTTTGGGTGTTCCACGGGTCTGTTACAGCAACTTGTGCCCAAGTTTCCATCCACATGACCTGTAATACGCGCGCCCAACGAAACCTCAAACTTTTTTTCCGATAATACTTCTAGTCCTACGTCTTGCACCCTGCCTATATGCCTCAGACCCTTGCTCGATTGTTCTAGCTCTGAAATCTTGTGTTCCTTTGCTTAGTCGAATGTTTAATGATGCCTTCTCCACAACTCATCCATATGTACTTATACGCTAACGTGCGGTGCCTATATACAAACTGACATGTCCCTTCATTTTCTTCCATGGGTCAGCTCTCCTATATGAGTGCAGTCGACCTGCCATTGTAATTTCTCCATCATTGCCCATCGTATGTTGTCATCGTGTCGCTTAGGTGGGTCACACATAAACTTGTCTATGCTGCTTGACTACTCACCCGCACCTGTGTAATGTCTTTCATCGCGTTTTCCCGTCGCACTAACACACAACTCACCCATTGTCCACCATTGCAGCTCAACTTGCCCAACGCATCGCAAACTTGAGCACTTTGCCTGCCCAGGCGCTCACCCACCCAAGCGCCCAACTGGGGTCACCTGGTGCACCTCTACCTAGTGACTCACCCATCGTTTTTGCTACAACGTGCATGCCCACTTGTCACCTTTAATTGACGACTTGTCGCACATAACTGAACATCCACCTCTGAGTTGCCTTTAACTGATTGCTCCAACTCAAGTTTCCTTGAACCAAACATGGGTGCCCATCACACATCTCGTGTGTGCCCGTATGCCTTTAACTGTGGTCGACAATTTTTCGATTCTCTCGGGCACTTGCCAACTCGAAGCCCTGACATCCTCGACCACTCTAAAAATTTTGTCATCCTCGACAACACCATCTCATCAAGCTCTATCTCTAAGACATATATTCATATATCGGCACCCAGATAGCTCTGCCCCTAACCTACTCTATTCTCAAATCTTGTCAAACTCTGCAAGAACATCATGTGATGGATCCCCCTGTGATGGTGATTAGTTGGGTAGCTAATACAACTGTAACATCTCCTTCACAAGAACGCATGCGTCTAACATCATCATGCTATCATTGCATCCTACTGTCAATCGCATCCATCTCGCCTCAAAGTGTATGCTAATCATGTCAAAGAGAGGACTCACTGCCATGAAAAGAAGACATTGAGCCTTATCCCCATGCTAGTCTAGAAAGAGGGAGGGGATGGGAAAGATGAATACTCTCCATCCTCCTTCTCTAGCAACTCAATCCATCTGTCAAGATCTTCCTCTTCCAATCTTTGCATGTATACTTGTCGGCTCTTCTCCTGAGTCTCTAGTTTCGCATCTCTTCTATCATCCATTGCCTGTAGCTGGCTTGTCAAATCCAGAATACTATCAGGCAATGTCCTCATAATCTATCCTTGCTTCATGAGATTTGCCTCTGAACAATTCAACCTCTCATAGACCTCCTCATCTCGCTTATTGTCTTCCAAATTCATTGATGTCAATTTACACCCCGCTGTCACAATTGCCACATTAGGTACCCCAATGGTTCATCCTCCCATCCATCATAAATATATAGCTTGTTCATATGTGGCTCCATCATAACCTCATATTTCTTTATAAATTCCATCCCTAGAACATCCTTGTAGTCATCCATCTGCACTATCATGAAGTCGGTCTTCCTAAACCACTCACCAATGCACACATCCACATTCTCTGCAGTGCCAATGACCTTGTCTGGTGGATAGTTCATTGCATCGAGCTTGGGTTGGTGTAAACTTCAACCCAAATTTCCTCACAACTTCCTTCCTGATGAAGTTATGGGTCATACCACTATCTACCATAGTGGGTAAGGTGCCTTACCCAAACTTAATTTCCACATACTCCAGTTTGTTACTCTTACGATCACACCCTGGGATAACCTATTGTTGCTGCAACACCCAATATCTGCATCATCCCAAACACTGGTTACTCCTTCTTATTTCCATCAGATTGTGCCAAAGCTTCCATAGTCGGTCTCGAAGGACAATTCTTCACCATATACTCTTCTCCGCACAACCAACACTTCCAAGGTTTCTTCATCTTTGGTTTTCCACCTACTTTTGAACAATCCTCCTTAGTGGTTTTCTCCTTTGGTTTATGAGACTTCTTCTTCTTTTCTTCATTCCCTTCATCATAATGGTCCACCAACCTATCAACCACAATAAATGCCTCCTTATTTGTTTTTATATTTTTCCTCTTCACCTCATTGCGTGCCCAAGGTTCCAATCCAATGATAAAATTGTAACACCTTGTCTTTCTCCACCATATCAGGCAGTTCCAAGATCACACTCGCAAATTCCCATTGATATGCTTGTGGACTCCCTATTTCCTTAATGTATTTAATCTTCATCCTTGCATCCCAACTCTCATCTTGTGGACTAAAGTGAGTTTGCAACACTTCCTCCATTTCTTCCCAAGTAGAGATGTCCTCAGCTTCACCATGTGCAATCTGGTTCGCTTTCCTTTTCCACCACATCATGGCATCCTTTATAAGGAATTGAGAAACTACGTTCACCTTGGCCTCCTCATTACTAAGTACCAAGTGTTCCAAGTGTTGCTCCATATCCCATAATAAATTACCAAGTGTCTTTGCACTCCTTACCCCATCATATGAGTCAAGTTCCTTGACTTTGATGTGGGCAACTCCTCCAACTAGTCCTTGCCCAATTGCTTTCTTCAAAATGTCTATCTCATTGAAAGCCTCATCAGGACTCTTCCATAGCTTCACGATCTCTTCTAATCTCTGATCCTCCACGGCCTCAAAGTTCTTGACTTCACCTACAGTTTTTGTTATGAAAGCAGCTCACAACAGATAGAAAAGATAGTTGAACGCCTTAGAATTTAGCCTCTTCGAGAGGGCAACCTCCTTTACATTACATAAAAGAACAATTCTTGGATGATACAAATGACAAGACCTCCTTTCTATATATAGGAGTATAAGGGGTCATAATATAATCAGAGACGACATAACAATAATAATGTAAGGGCACAATGATAACAATAGTGGGCTTCTATGGGGCACAATAATAACAATATGGGGACCACATGTGTACAACAATATAATAAGGGGGTTGTACTAATAACAATAAGAGGTTACACTAGTAGTATAGGGGCCTAACATGCCCCTCTCCTTGAAAAAGTGTTGTCCTCAACACTTGAGTAGTTCTTGATGCTTCTATATAAAATTCTTGTCCTCCCATGTGGAATATTCGACGGGTAAGTTATTCCACTTGATGAGATACTCTAAAATTGATCGATTTCGTAGCTGTTAGGTTCTTGTTTCTGTGACTACTCTAGGTTTCAATTTGATTTTTCCTTCCCCTTCAAGTTCTGGCAATATTGTTTGAATTGGAATATTCTGCAACTTTTGAATGAGTTGCCATACTTCTTCGTCCTTCTTCCATTCATCCCTTGCTTCGTTTATCCAATCTGGTTGAATAATAGAAATAGCACAAAACAATGCTTCCACATCCTCGTCCTTTCTTAAGAGTGCATCTGCAACAAAATTTTGCTTCCCTTTTCTATAGATGATGTCAAAGTCATAACCCAACATATTTGTGACCCATTTTTTTTGTTCTTCTAAAGATAATAATTGTTCTAAAAGGTATTTAAGACTATCATGATCCATTTTTACCTTGAAGTGTCTTCCCATTCAGTAAGGTCGCCATTTCTTAAGTGCAAACAGTATTTCCAACATTTCCTTCTCATAAATAAATTGCTTGAGATGTAGCAGTAAAAATACCCAATCACCTACATTAAAACATTTTTCACTATGATGTTGATCTACCTGTCGTTTCATTCAATTTTGCACCAAAGTGGCGTTATCCTTTAAAAGTTGGAGAACTTGTTGTTGATGCTCGATGTGATCTTTCACTCTTGAACCTTTTTCTTCTTGATATGTCCTTCTATATTTAGAGTTTGAGGAGTGGTAATTTCTTCCAATCCTTTACAAGATATAGTCGGATTCATCTTGATGCTCGATGTGACCTTTCACTTCTTGAACATTTTTCTTCTTGATATGCCCTTCTATCTTGATAGTTTGAGTAGTGGTAATTCCGACCAATCAATTACATGATATGGTTGGATTCATTTCTTCTTTCTCGATGTGATCTTTCACTTCTTGCACCTTTTTCTTCTTGATATGTCCTTCTATCTTGAGAGTTTGAGGAGTGGTAATTCTTGCCAATGCTTTACAAGATATGGTCTAATTCATTTCTTCTTTCTCTGGGGCTGGGTCCTTCCGTACATCCTCTTCTTTTGATGTTTCTTGATCATTTTCTTCCTCCTCTTCATAATCTATGTAAAATAATTTTTTCTCAGCACACTTATGACTTTTAGTGCATTTACTATCACAATTGTAACAAAGCCCTTTTTCTCTTTTTTTCTTCCAATTGTTGTGGTGTAACTCTTATAAGTTATGGAAGGCTAGGAGAAACAACACTTCCATATTTATAGTTGTGAGGGGTAGACTTCCTTATTGCCATAATTTTACTTTCCATATGTAACAAAGCCCTTTTACTCTTTCCAATTGTTGGGGTGTTTCTCTAAAGAAGGTGTTGCTCTTTGTATCCTCATAATGTGCTATCATTTCCTCCATGAAAATTGACCATGTAACAAGTTGTTTACGAGAACAAAGCCATTTATACCATAAAAATTGATCTGGTTCTAAATATAAAGATGCAATACATACCTTTTGTAACAGTGGTACACCATGTATATCAAAATATTGCTCCATCTTAAGTATCCAACTTACTGGATCCTTACCATCAAACTTCCTCATCTTGCTTTTTCTTGATTTTAGGAGCTCGATCTTGAAATGATTGTAACTCTATACTTTTACATATTTAAGTTCTAAAATTGCGCTCTACAGTAGCCCTCTGTGTCCTCTTTCCAATGCCACCAGTCTGATCCAAATTGGATTTTCCAAGGAAGAGTTATGCACAATCACCCAAGATGACCTGATTACAGACCTTTCCAGGAGAGTGAACTTGTATGAAGTGCCACGTGTCACTGCTTTGACCTTTGGCTCTGAAAGATATATACAAGAAACTATAGTCTGTCCTCTTTCTATGCCTTCTTACAAAATTTCAATCTGATGCTTAGAGAGAGAAGGTTATGACAATTTTTCCCAGGTCACCTGTTTGGAATGTAATTCAGGAGTCTGTAAAAAGACCAACTTCCTCGAATCATATCTCCGCAAATATAGCACGAAAAGCTCTGAAATTCGGACCCGAGGTTCAGTGCGATTTTGTCTCAAATGGTTTTTTTTCGCTTCTGAAACATCGCAGAAAAAAATTATAGAGAAAATGCCATGATGACCTATTTGGAGTAGTGAAACCCTAGAATTCAAATCTCTTATACCAAATGTTATGAAACCAGCTCACAAAAAGATAGAAAATATAGTTGAATGCCTTAGAATTCAGCCTATTCAAGGGGGCAACCTCCTTTACATTACATAAAAGAACAATTCTTGGATGATACAAATGACAAGACCTCCTTTCTATATATAGGAGTCTAAGGGGTCATAATATAATCAAAGCCGACATAACAATAATAATGTAAGGCCAAAATAATAACAATAGTGGGCTTCTATAGGGCACAATAATAACAATATGGTGACTACATGGGTACAACAATAAAATAAGGGGGTTGTAGTAATAACAATAAGGGGTTACACTAGTAGTATAGGGGCCTAACAGTTTTCCCATAATCCCACTCAAGATACTCATAGTGTACCTTAAGGTTCTCATGAGCGTCTCGCTGCTTCATGAACTTATCTCTAAGTTCATCATTATCGACTTCCAATGCACTCATCTTTCAAGTTATCTCATCCAAATGATCCAATATATTGTTCATGAAAAATGTCTCGAGACTCATGCTTGACTCACCTGCAACTTGTGGTTCCTCCATGTTGTCTGCCATAAAATTTTCCTTAGAACATGTTAAGACCATACACTTCCTCTTTCATCTTCAGCCCCAACCTATAGTCTTGCACATGCCAAATTCCCTAAAGTCGCACTATGACAAACTACACATTGCCCAAGCTTCAATACCAATTGCAACCACTGTCAATCGTATTCTTGCTTCTTCTCCAACCAAAGCCCACTTTCCGTAAAATGGGCTATGATACTAACTGTCATGCCCCTAACCTTGTGGTAGTCTTTCAAACACGCATAGGTGGGTGCGACACGTCGTACTTTTTCTTTTCATCCATACTCAAGTACTCAGACTATGCCTACTTAAGCACTAAACCAATTTTATCACAAGTGTTTATTATACATCAAAAAACATTCAATTATCTTTCATCAGTTTATATTGAGGGGAAAAAAACATAACAATCATAAACACATATACTATATGTGGGAGAGGAAACTCCCATATAACTTGAGTCTTCCCAATATAAATGAATCTCGTAATTCAATTGTACAAATAATTTTAGAAGTAGTGCAACCTTCAAAATCTCAACTTGCACACCTCTGCGCCAAACAGTAAACCCACCTTACACACTTGCCATCTTATTGTGCAACCTGACACACCTTACTTGAATTAACACTATTGTCATGCAACATTCTACACACTTCTGCCTAACTGTTGTGTTTCACTTCTCAGCTCGTGGTGTTAACCTTCCCACACCGTTATGTCACAATGCCCACGCTCTTTGGTTGGGTCACAATGCCCCTTGGGTCTCCTACGCCCACCTACTACCCGACCACTTCACCACTATGTGCTGAATAGCAAAAAAACACTCTGTTGTCTATTGCACCCTTCACACTCACTTCGGGTCTTCCGGTCCAACCGCGCCGCTTCTGCAACGGCCTTGGGTTTGGGTGACCTGCGAAACTTTTACAGCAACACACACCCAAGTTTCTCTCTACACTACCTGCAATACGTGTGCCCAACAAAACCCCAAACTTTGGCGCCAACAATACTTCTTGTCACGCCCCTACACCTACAGTAGTCTTTCAATCACTTATAGCGAGGTGTGGCACTACCAATCGTTTTCTTTTCACCAATAGTTACGATTGTAGACTACGCCTAACCACTTATCCTACTTAGTTTGTGTTTCGCAACCAAGTAATTATTTCTTTTATCCTTTATACAAGTGAAAGCCCATAACATTCACATAACAACATTATACAAGAGAAATGCACAACAATATAAAGGGAGGGGCAACTCCCTGCAATATGAGTCTGCTCGAATCAATATATTACACAATTTTTCCACTTTTACAAAGTATAGGCTAAATCTTTGGGAAACCCCAAATTTATACTTAGCCAAATTTCCAACTTCGAAAAAATCAGTTGCCCAGCTCGTCGGCACCTCCGCACGGTCGCTGCACGACTCACCAACCCTTCGTTCACCTTGTTGCACGATCGTGTTGTTTGCCCAACTTGGACGCGCCTCGTTGTAACCAAGTCGCCACACACGGGCGCCTCCACACGAGTCACACCTTTGTTCACAATCTCAACACTTCACCAAAAGTCACACCGTGCACACTTGCACGACGGGCGGGTGCTCACCCGAGTCACCCAAGAACCCATGCCAATTCGTCGCACAAACCGGGCGCCCACGCCTTTGTTTCACCATCGGGCACTCCTTCGCACAATTCGGGCGCCACACACCTGTGCACGGCCTTCTCTTCGTTCGGCGGGCGACCTCTACCCGCACCCTCACCTAAAACCAAGATAATGTGTTTCTCCTTCGTGTAGCCTCGCCCAAGGTTGGGCGCATCACCTTGCTGCGACTTCCCCTATTTTTTGTGGCTACCTCTTATTCCACGCACTTCTTCTTTTATTGGATGAGCGAAGATGCTTGAGCGATGGTTCAAATGAGCCATCACATGACTAACTTATATGTTGTCCATGGTTATGCCATTCCCTTGGCTTACCCGTTTAACTTATCAACCAATGCATTTTTCCATGCTTGTGGCTTGGTCGGCCCATCGACCAATGCCCTCAACCATCACTTCCAACCGTCGGCTTTACTCTATCAACGCCCACGCTCAACCATTGTATAAACATACGTAACCTCTCACACTTTCGCATTATTCTTTCAAGTCGTTCGTGCGTTCTCCATCACACTTCGCACCGACAGTGAGTTCTCGAATTGCAGGTCCTTACATCCTCCTCCACATGAAGTCGTTGTCGTCCTCGACAACATGCCATCCTGGTAGCCATCCACCAAGATCATCAACAATTGTCTCACCCATTATGTCAACTCCTCCACATACAGCAACCATCTCTGCAACATATGTAGAACCAATGTCTCCATCATGTCTCGTCCCGGCAACCATCTGTCACCAAGATCACCATACTAAGGTATACACCCCATCAGTGTGTCATACATCAGAAATCATCTCAATCGATGACCATCGACCATCTTGTCACAATCTCCACATGCTACTCCCCATCGTGGAAGGATGGCTCCTCCATCTTAAGCTACATGCTTCCTGCAACCTCTCGTGTCGACCTCATCATGTGTTGTCCTCATGTGAACTGCTGCCATGATACTCCAACACAATGCTAACACATCTTTGCATATTGAGCTCCCCCATGTTTGAACTAGTTGGGTAGCTAATCCAACTGTCACGCTTAAACCATGAGAATGCATATCCTCATTCCACCATCAATTGTTTCTCAAAACATCCCGTCACATCATCACTCGATCAAGAATCCATATCCATATAAGTGAGCCATGCTCAAGTTAATGAAGTTGTCTCCATCTCATTTGCAAAATGTTGTCCATGATGTTTGGTGTCAATGTGCTGCATGAAATCGACCACATCTATCCCAACATCATCCATCTGCAAAACATCCATCTCCTCAAAGTGAAGAGATCATCTCATCAAACTCCAACTCTCGATGTGCCACATCCAGGTCCATTAAGCAACCTCCATCATATCTACAATGTGCCATCCTTCAAGCCTGCCATAGAAACAAATATACACCTGTCTCATCTCCCATGTGCTGCCCATGATCATAGATCAATCAGCTCCCATGTGTCAAAAGTGGTTAAGTCTCGGCTCAACCCATGCCCAAGTTTTGCCACCAAGGCATCATCACCATTGTAACTCCATTACTCCAAAGTGTCTCATATCGATCCTTCACATCAAGTCACTCTTTCAAGCCATTCCCATACATGTACTTGAAAGTATGCACCCCATCCTACATCAAAGTCTCTGACCTCAACTCCTCAATGCGTCAGATCCTCCAAGTCCACCATATATGAAGTCCCTAAAAGTCACAACAATCTCATGTCATCATGAGCTCCATGAGTCATCTCCAACCAACATCTCAGCAAGCATACAAGTCTCGGCCCAAAGGTCTCTGCAAGATGCCTCAGCTCTCCATGTAGTAGGAATTCTCCATAGTCTGCTCACAACTCCATCCAAGTCCATGGCCTTGTTGTACATAAGTGCACAACCACTCCATCATCTCATAATAAGTATCCATGTCACACCAGCAAATCTACCTGCACAACATCCTTGCCTTGGCACTCCTCATTGGATGCCCATAAGTGACACCTCTACAAGTGCTCCTGCATAATGTCCCTGCATAAGACTGCCATGCTCCATGTCTCCAACCTGATGTCCATGAGTAAGTTGTCCATGTAGTCCAACCAAGTAGACCCATCACAACAATTGGTCATCCCTACCCAAGTCTACAATCTTCGGTCTAGTGAACTCGGTCACCCAACCATATCATCATCACATGAGTCTCTCCATCATAGCTCCCCCACTAAAGGTTCCACCAAGACTTGCTCTTGGTTTTGGCCATGAGAAGTCCACACAAGCATCATCATACCTCAAGTGTGTGCCCTCCTCAATCTGTCCATGAGTCATGCCGAGCACCTAGCCAATTCTCCATGTGGCTAAAGCATGACCCAATCCTTCGCAACGATCATCATGTTCCTCCCTTGTTACGGGCCCTTGTACCTTCTATCGTAAGGTCACAAACAACCCCAACAAGTCTTGCAACAATGAACAATCCTTGCTTCTTCATATAAGGTCTCATCATAGACATCCATGGTAAGATCTTCCCTAGCATCGACAAACTGATTTTGCTCTTCCCTGCATATGGTTCATCTACCAAATGCTCAAGTGAAACACAAGTATCAATACTTACTTCATCAACATGAGGCTCCTCCATGAGTATCCCCATCCATCCATGTCTGCAAACTGCATGATCTTGGTCCAACTTGATCGATCTCAATTTCATCCTCCATCATTGTCACATCTGCAACATCCTCAATCATCACGGCTTCCTCTTTCTTGTCAGCACAATCTGTAACTTCAACTTCCTCTATTGTCCAACCAAGTTGAAGAAGTTCGTCTTCAACATTCTTTTCCGAGACTTCAAGCTTCTCTCGAATCCAAGGATTCTCTTCTTTCATCTGCTTCAACCTGTATATGGTAAGCAAGAGCTTCCCTTCGCATTCTTCCAAACCTGCCATGTCTTTCCATTTAGCTTGGCCCAAGCACTAAGCTTCTCCTCTATTAAACCTATTTCACCATTCACCTGAATCACCTTGATATTCCACTTGTCACCTACATAACTTGAACTTCCTGCCAAGTCTTCGATCTTCGTAGAATCAACTCCTTGATTCAGTTCACCAAGTTTCCTGCAAAACTTGGACCAATGCTGATACCACCTGTCACAATAGTGCAGTGGGATCAACACTTCATCGTCAACCCAGTCATCAGCTTGCTCTGATACTAACTGTCACGCCCCTACACCTCCGCTAGTCTTTCAACCGCTTATAGCAAGGTGCGGCACTACCAATCGTTTTATTTTCACCAATACTTACGATTGTAGACTACGCCTAACCACTTATCCTACTTAGTTTGTGTTTCGCAACCAAGTAATTATTTCTTTTATCCTTTATACAAGTAAAATCCCATAACATTCACATAACAACATTATACAAGAGAAATGCACAACAGTATAAAGAGAGGGGCAACTCCCTGCAATATGAGTCTGTGCAAATCAATATATTATACAATTTTTCCACTTTTACAAAGTATAGGCTAAATCCTTGGGAAACCCCAAATTTATACTTAGCCAAATTTCCAACTTCAGCAAACTCGGTTGCCCAACTCGTTGGCGCCTCCGCACAGTCGCCGCACGACTCACCAACCCTTCGTTCATTTCGTTGCACGATCGTGTTGTTTGCCCAACTTGGGCGCGCCTCATCGTAACCAAGTCGCCACACACGGGCGCCTCCACACGAGTCACACCTTTGTTCACAATCTCAACACTTCACCAAAAGCCACATCATGCACACTTTCATGACGGGCGAGCGCTCATCCGAGTCACCCAAGAACTTGCCTAGCTCGTCGCGCACTTGGACGCTTCCCCTAGCTTGCCGCTCGCCCATCTAGGCACCCAACTCAAGTCACCCGACATGCCTCTACCGAGCGACTTGTCTGCGCTTGCCAACTGTACTAACTATAGCGTGTGCTCCTGTCTGTTGCCTTTAAACAACCATGAGTCACCTTTAACCTATAACTGGTTGCACATAACTGAACATTCATCTTCGAGTCACCTTTAACCAAACGCTCCAAAGTCGCCCTTAACTAAATACAACCACCTATTGCACATCTCAAGCGCACCTGAACGCCTTGATGTGCGCCCAAACGCCTTTAACCTTGATTGTCAATTTTTTGACTCACTAAATCGCTCACGAACTCAGAGGCATTGACACCCACCATTCCATGGGGGACAAAACGAAATTTCTTAAAAAAATGTTTATTGGCAATTTACGTGTGAAATTTCAAATTCCTTCTCAAATGGAGTTCATTCATGTAACTTGTGTTACAATTCCATCTTAAATGGAGGTCAACGTCGTTTTCATTTTGAGATCCACGTGTGCATTTCCATTCTGGAATGGTTGTGCGATGGCTATTATGCTTGCAAGTCAACGTATGGATCAATATAATATACGGTGGTGTCGAGCGTCCTCTCTTCGATCAATTTAATTTAATATACCGTTGTCCGTGGTGACGAGCGTTCCTCTTTTCAAAATTGAATAGATGTCAAGCAACTTGTGTGTCTTGTGTCGTTTAGTGATTATGGTAGATGCAGGTTTCGTACGAATTTGATTAACCTAGATGCAAATTTCGTACGATCTTGACCAAGTATTCTGCCTTCCATCTACCAGTTTGTATTTAACTTCATATGCATAGGAGATTTCCGTATTTAGGAAGACGATGTTCGAGTTCTATCATTAACGGATTCGTTTTAAAACACTGAAATCTCTGAGAAAAGTGGGAGAAGAATATGGCAGTAGGTGGTGGTAGTAATGAACGTTCTCTGGAGCAAACTCCTACTTGGGCAGTAGTCGTTGTTTGCTCTGCCTTTGTGCTCATATCCTTAATTATTGAGCACACTATCCATCGTGTTGGAACTGTAAGTTTTTTCCACCACACTCTTCAATTCATTATCCTACCTCGATTTTGGATTTGGTATTCTGGCAGGACTTCAAGTTTTGAATTGAAATTCTGTTCTGCAATAACAAAGTTTTCTGTGACTATAATTTCAGTGGCTATACAGAAGACACAAGAATGCCCTATATGAAGCACTTGAAAAGCTGAAAGCAGGTAGGCTTGTTGTGGGTTATCTGGATATTGAGGGTAGATTGTTCAAGTCTAAGCTTCATGCAATACGTTGGGTTCATAAAATAAGTCTCAAATTAATCTGTATTGATTGTACTGCGGCTCGCAGAGCATTACAATGTGGAATTTAATGTAAACAAAAAGATGTAGCAAGTTTATCTTTTACCATTTTCCCAGAATTTGTTCATGAGATTCCATCTCGGCACATTGGCTGACATTATGCATCTGAAATTTACATTTTTGTACGACAGAACTGATGCTTATGGGAGTCATCTCGCTTCTACTGACAGCTGGACAGAGTCCCATTTCTAAGATTTGTGTACCAGAAGAAATAGCCTATACGATGCTTCCCTGCGAGAAGAATGTCTCGGGTTCTAGTGGTAGCGATAATTGTTCCAAACAGGTAAACACTGCAATTAGGGATCGTGTTGTCCATTTGATATGAATTCCAGATATTTATGTTACATTGATAATTTTTCCTTGCCCTCTTGATTCAAGGGTAAGTATCCTCTGGTCTCCCTAACTGGTATGACCCAGCTCCACATCTTCATCTTTACATTGGCGGTTCTCCATATGTCATTTAGTATCCTAACAATCGCCCTAGCAAGAGCAAAAGTAAGTCATGATTTTCTCCAATATGATTCAGTTTCAATTATGGCTTGGGTATCTTCATGTACTCGAAATTCGAATCATGTTTTGCTGAAACATTCAAGTCGTTCTCGTCTCCAGATGAGGCGTTGGAAAGCATGGGAGAGGGAGATAGCAACATTGGATTATCAGTTTTCACATGGTAAGTTGTTTCCAATCTTCCTTACGTATGCTATGTTGAAAAGTGATTACTCAAACCAGGTTGAGTAGTTTGACTAATTTACAAATCTTAACTGGGGCATTCTGGAAAACGACTTAGGGTTGAAATATTAGAGCATACATCAAGAATAATTGGGAATTGGGAAACGTTTTGAACAGTGTTAAGAAAATTGTTTCTAATTGCAAGCAGCTACCTGTTTGCTTTTTGGTGCAAGCAGATCCTGCAAGGTTCAGATTTGCCCATGAAACTCCATTTGTAAAGCGTCATATGAATTTCTGGAGCAGAACACCAATTCTTAAATGGGTGGTAAGTGATGACCAGATCTTACAGGAATATAACTTAGTTTCCCTTTTGGATGCAATCTGATGGATATTTATTTCCGGTTTAGTATTTGACTTTTCTTGGATTTGCAGATTTGCTTCTTTAGACAATTCTTTCAGTCAATAAGGAAAGTTGATTACCAGACCTTGCGCCACGGCTTCATTATTGTATGTCTGGATATCTTCAAATTATCTTTTTGTAACTCATCTTGGTTATGTGAGCACGAATTTCATTCAAATTATCTTTTTGTAACTCATCTTGGTTATGTGAGCACGAATTTCATTCATCTGATTAAGGCTTGCAATTTTTCTTTGGTTGAACTGTACACAGGCTCATTTGTCAGACAAGGACAAATTTGACTTTCATAAATATATCAAGAGGTCAATGGCTGATGACTTGAAGAGGGTTATTGGAATCAGGTTGGTCTGCAGAAAACATCTGGTCTTCCCCACGATAATGTGGTTTTTTCTCTCTTGGTTGTCGTTCCCAATCAAACATCGCTTTTTTACCTAATACACTTTGTTTATTGCATTATCTGCAGCACTCCTATGTGGGTTTTTGTTATGATCTTTTTGCTTATCAATGTACATAGTAAGTCTTCACAACTTGATCTCTTCCCAATGTTCGATTTTGTTTCTGCCCCTAACGTTTCTGGTTTGATGGAATGTGTTATGTGTGAGCAGAGTGGCATGCATACTTATGGCTCTCTTTTGTTCCCTTGATTGTAAGTGTGTGAAAATCTTAAACTAATCTGAAATATCTTGGAAGGTAGTCTGGTTGACTTCTTGAGACTTACAGCGTTTACATGCTTCATTCTGCAGATAGTTTTGATCGTTGGAATGAAGCTGCAACTTATTATGTCAGATATGGCTTCAGAAATTGAAGGAAGTCAAATTGTAGTCAAAGGAACTCCAATAGTGCAGCCAACCAATAAGTTGTTTTGGTTCGATCGCCCTCAACTTGTCCTTTCCTTGATCCATTTCACTTTGTTTCAGGTATCAAGCGGTTTTTCATTGTCAAATTGTAATTCTGGAATCTGGTAGAATGTGTATTCATTATATAACGATGACTTGATGGTTATTGCAGAACGCTTTTCAGCTTGCTTTCTTATTGTGGATATGGGTAAGCATTATGCTAGCAAATAATAAAATCTACCGTGTAGAATCATTACGTTTACAATGGTATCAATCAGCACATTTTATGCTTGCAGTGGCAGTTTGGCTTTGGATCTTGTTTCCACGATAGGTTTTATGGCATCATAATCAGAATCGTCATGGGGTAAGTCCGTGGACTATTACTTAAGAGCAGATGATCCAATCCTGTTTTCATGTTGATTTGGCATAGTGGTATGACTGTTAGGTAAGGAGAATATTGATGTCAGTCATATTTTGAATTGAGCAATGATTACATGGGTTAGTTGTGTTTTATGTTCAGGGTTGTTGTGCAGTCGGTATGTAGTTATGTCACCCTGCCACTTTATGCACTTGTGACACAGGCAAGTTTTTCCATCCTAAATTTAAAATAAAGTCAAATTTAGCTGTTCCAGAATACAAATGAAAACTGAAACATGCTAAAAACTATACTAATGGCCCAGTGACATTACTGAAATATATTCTACCGCTGTAATACTTTCTTTCTTTCTCCAAAAAATATATCTAAATAATCCATATCACTTTTTATGCCAAATTTCGTGCCTACAGTACTTATTTGTTTTGATTATTCAGTAAGATTTTGCAATAGACAGCAATTATGATCACTCTGTTGTCACCCTACCTTAATTGGGGAGACAATAGATACCTTGAAGCGTGGTTACTTTTGGTATAATATTTTCTACTTTATATACACCGAAATTTAAATTAAGCTTTTGCTTAGTTCTTTTTGGTGAAATTAATGATACTATTAGTAAACCGAAACTACAGAGAATTGTTCTGTCAAAACTGATCGGATGAACTATGCAGATGGGGTCTCACATGAAGAAGGCCAAATCTCAACAACAGATAGCGAATGCATTGAAGAGATGGCAACAAAAAGCCAAGAAAAACCAGAAAATACGGAGAAATTCATATTCTGGATTTCAAAGGGGGTCAACAACTGCAAGCCATGGATCTTCTCCATTGTATTTGCTTCAAAGAGACGATAATACAGAAGACATTGAAGCTCCAGAGATCTCAGCAGGATGTTACTACTCACAATATGAAGAATCACATGTAGAAATGGATACCCTGGATAATTTACAATCTACAAACAAAAATCCCATTTCAAATCCTGTAGCAACATCAAATCTGGAAATTGTTGCATGTTCTCAATATCCTGGGCAGCCCAGTGAAACTGTTTTGATCACTGACACTCCGGGAACAAAGTAACTACAAAAAAATTCCCTACAGTAAATAGTCGCTGACCTAAGCAGTATAAATTTTTCATTTCTCAGATTTTAAATTTTTGTTCCATATCATACCATCTGTGATTTACGGGTGGCTAGGGTGAACTAAAGAGATTGGTCCTCTAAGGCATGTAAACTCTTCTATTTCTTCCTCTTAGAGAAGGAACTGTCTTTATAATGGATCAAACAATTTGTTTGTGGAAGCAAATTACTTTTTTAGTGCAGTAGTATGCAAATTAGCAATCATGTGTGATGTCAAAATACTTTCAATTGAAATTATTAGAAAAATTCAACACACTTTTGATAGAATTATAAGAATGAGTTGTTAAAAGAGATTAGAAGGCCTACACATAAATTTTAAAATGGTTGAGTTGCAGTAATACTTGGTTAAAAGTATAACCCTAGTCGTAAAACAAGAATGACATAAAAGGTTTTGTTAAGAACATAAATAAGAAATTGTTTTAAAGGGACGATAAAAATATTTTAATCTTTTTTATTATGTTTGGTGAAAATTCAGTGAAAAATAAAATAGTGTGAAGCTCTAATTTTGATGGAATTGTCTGTATTCTGTGCAATGCAATGATGTACACTAAAGAGTTTTATATATTACAACTTGATTGCATGATTAAAGGGAACTCAAATGAGATTTTAATTTTTATATTCTATAATCATAATTTCAACAATTTAACTTGGGTAACAATCTTTTAAATGGAAGACATAACCTAAGCTATTTTGGTTTTAAAGTGCACCTAGTTTGGTAACAAACACAAAACCATTGTACATCAAGTCAAAATGCATGGTTGTTATGTCATTGAAACCATTCTCTCATGGTTTTTCTACATGCCTCCTTATCATAGACATGTTGAAAATATAATGCCTTATCCTAATAGAAATCACAAGGTCTTATCAAACATAAAGGTAACATGGTTGTTGTATCACTCAACATTTGATATTTTTATCTCGTCCATGTGTTTAAAATGTGTTGGGCCAATGAAGCTCATTTTGTTAATGAGAATGTGTTAATATGCTTTAGGTCTTCTTGGTGCCTAGAAAGTGATTGAACTTCTAGAGTGAGGAAATGATAATTTTAGTAAAATAAGTATTCTTATTCAAAGAGTTTAAAGTGGGATATGATTGAATTGAATGATGTTTTTGATTCATGTGTAATGTTAATTTTTAATAAGGTAACATCATTAAAAAAAATTTAGAAATGATAATTTTAGTAAAATAAGTATTTTTATTTAAAGAGTTTAAAGTGGGAAATGATTGAATTGAATGATGTTTTTGATTCATGTGTAATGTTAATTTTCAATTTTCAATAAGGTAACGTCATTAAAAAAAATACATTTTTTTACTATTAAATTGATCAAAATATACAAGTCATTTTATACAAAATAAAAAGAAAAGAAAAGAAAAAAGATATCATTAAATTATGTTAACAAGTTACTTAGATAATTTTAAAACAAATAGGAGAACTTGAAAAACAAATATGTGATTTAATTTAACAATGTTAATAACCAACTACCTAACATAGCAAATGTATAATTAAGCATAACTTAAGCATTAATATGAATTATCACATTGAATGATTGGGTATTTTAGGAATAATGCCTATTGGTCATGTGTAGGGTTGGAATTAGTAAAAAGACAAAATATCTTATTAACTTTTTCTTAAACCAATTTGGTATTGTTTAACTATATTGTGTTTCTTTGATGATGGAAAAAAGGAAACATAGAGAGACCAAATTTATTACCTCATATGCAAATAATGGCTCCGAGGATTGAATTGGATTGCGTTAGAACAAACATTACATTACACTGAAGGGGGTGAACTAGTGGTGTGGCAATTTTATTATTTAGATACATTTTATCAATAAGTATAAATAAATATAACAATGTATCAACAAGTCGTCCCATTAACATATAAGGACAAGAGTTTTTACGTGGAAACTTTTACAAGAGAAAAAGACAAATTCTTCTTCTTCTTCAATTCATTACATAGATTTTCAGGCATAGATCTGATGGAGGCACCCACCCCCAAGATATTAAAACAACTACTTGTGGAAACGATACAACCTAATTGAGGCACCAACTTCTAAAATGTGCAAGTAGATACTCACTATCGGCTACAACTTGATTGAGGCACCAACATCAAAGTTACGCAAGCTTCACCTTGTTGTAGGCTCCAATCTCATTGAGGCACCAACCATAGAAAATTTTCCTAATTGAGGCACCAACTTCTAAAATGTGCAAGTAGATACTCACTATCGGCTACAACTTGATTGAGGCACCAACATCAAAGTTACGCAAGCTTCACCTTGTTGTAGGCTCCAATCTCATTGAGGCACCAACCATAGAAAATTTTAGGGGCGAAATTTCGCGCATGGTAAAATTTAAGGTTTTTATTTATTTATTTTGGTTAGGTGAATATTTTATAAAGAGAGGTTTGACTATGGATCACCCAATATTTATGTAAATAAAATTAGTTTTAAAACAAATAGACCATGGAAATTTGATATGGGAGAGTTGGAAATTTTAATTGGCCTTGTAAAATTCAAAGGAGACGCCCCCATTTGCCCTATTGTTTTGGTAATGGTAATTATAATGATATATTTCACCCTAATTTTATGAGAACATAGACTATTTAGAGTTATTTCACATTATGGAAATCATTTTCGCTATATTCTTTTTTCTCATGCCTAAGATTTATTTAAATGTAGTTATTTATGGTAAAATTTAGCCAAGACTCCATCATAATTTTAAGAGAAGATAAATTATTTAAAATTAATCCACATTATAGAATTGAATGTAGTTGTTTATGGTAAATAAGATCTTATGAAAACATTGATTATTTAGAGTTATTTCCCGTTATATAATTCAATTTCACTCTATTCTATTTTTTCATGCCCTAGATTTGTTTAAATGTAGTTATTTATGGTAAAATTTAGCCAAGACTTCACCCTAATTTTACAAGAATATAAATTATTTAGAGTTATTTTACACTATAGAATTCATTTTCACTCTATTCTAATTTTTCATGCCCCAAATTTGTTTACATGTAACTTTTTATGGTAAAATTTAGCCTACTTCATGGAATATAGTTTTTATAGGACAGAAGTTTCATCCATATTTTAAAGACCATGACAAAGAAGGTTGAGCCAAAATATAGATTAGTTTTGCAATTATTTGTGGGTTATTCAACATCTAGCGAACACATGTCTAATTTGGTAAGCACCCACATCCATGTACACATAACATCAATCTTTCTCTATTTTCATTTGTAACTTTTTTTTTGTAAGGGTTATAATTCAGGCATCATTCAATAGTTGTGTTTGCATAATTGTAATAGCACTAGTACTTGTAAACAATATCTACCCTTTTGGCTATTGGTTTTGTCTATAACTAATATTGTTCCTAAACTTGAAGTCTAACAAGACTCTATTTTGTTTTGACTATGTTATTAACTAAAGTATGTATAAGAAATTTAGTTTCACCTTTATGTAAGTTCGAACCCTTGAAGCTCTGACCATGCTATTATTCTATGTTCCTTTCTCAAGGGGAAATGTTTGTAGTGGACATGATTTTATCCTATTTTGAATGTTGCAAGCATCACACTAGCTGTCACGCCCCTACACTAGTGGTAATCTTCCAAGCGCACTATAGGAGGTGCGACACTATTGACCCTTTTCTTTTTAACAATACTAACAATCGTGGACTATGCCTTACGTCTATACTTAGTTTATTTTTCAACATCTAAGCATATATTTCATTAAACATACATAGCAAAAAATTTCACATTAACATATTATCACCATTAACATTCAAGTGCACAGTGAAATATCATGGGAGGGGAAACTCCCTGTAATTATGAGTCTGCCCGTATTAATAATGATAATATTCAGAATTTACATATAAGCTTACAACAGAGGGAAACCCCAAGTTTCACCTTCATTATACAAATCACCTTCCTGCACTCATTGTGTAGCCTTGCCCAACCACTGGGCAAAGTCACTCGAGTTGTCGTTCAGCTCATGCACTCGTCGCACCTTCGTGTCATTTGTGCCACCCGTCGTCGTTTCACCGCGCATGACTGTTCTTCCATCGGTGCCTTCCACCGTCGCACAAAACTTGTCTTCATTCCAATGTTTGGGCACGCCCACCGCATTCACCCAACGTTCTTTCATTTACCCGTGCACCGTCGCATGTTCAAACTCACTCGAGCACGTTCACCAACTTTCCCTCCGACTCATTCACTGATCGGCCAACACTTCACTATGTCGTCGTGGTGTCGTGCTGAGTGCGCCCGCACGACTCACTCGTCGGCACTTCTGCACGCCTTTGTTCACACTCGTTGGCTCACCATTCAACCTCACCCACTATTCCTTCCACTGAGCGCTCGCACATGAGCTCACCTCACCAGACTCGCCCTTTGCCGTGCATCACACCCTCCGAATTGTCGAACCGTTTAGCCAAGCGCCCACCATGTGCGCCTACCCTCGTGCTGCCCAACCCGCGTCTGCCGAACTTTCCACCATTCACCCTATGCTTTGCGGCTTGCACGCACCTCTACGGCATCCACAGCTCGACCTACGGCTCAGGTGCTTCGGCCCCGATGTCTGCCTGCACCTCCACTTGGATTTCAGACCACTCAACTTCGTACCTCACCTTAGCTCACTTGCTGGCTTGTTTTCTTGAGTTTGAATGATTGATGAATGAGCTCCCCCATCTGCCTTATTTATATGCATTCACCGCCATGGTTTAACATGTCAGCTCGCCCGGCTGACCCACCCATTTAGCCTTTCGTTTAACTTTCCTATATGTTGGCCTTAGTTGGGCGCCCCCACTTGGGACTACCTCATCCTATATACCGTTGTCCAGTCCAACACTTAGCCATTTTCTCCCATGGCCTCATGTTTTCGTCTGCATCGCATTTTCCTACCCGGCTCGCCTGCGCTCTTCATCATGCGACCTCACCCAAATGCATCACAGCTCAAGTTCCTCACATCCTCCTCCATTTGAAGTCATTGTTTTCCTCGATAATCTTTCATCCCAACAACCACCTATCACCAAGATATCCATACCAATGCCACATATCCACTGGTATGTGTCCTCCATGAACAACAACCTTCTTGATCCATAACTTCAACCAATCCATATATTGCAAACATCCCTACAACATATATAGTACGATAGTCTCCATCATGTGTCGTTTCATCATGTGAACTTCTGGATAATACTCCAACCAACACAACATCTCAATCAAAACCAAGACATCTAGCTGACACAAACTCAGTGCACTACATGCCCCCATGTCATCAAACTAGTTTGGTAGATAATCCAACCATAACGCTCAACCCATGAGAATGTACCTTCTCCATGCCACCGTTGGTTGTTTCTTCAACATCCTATTACAATCTCAAACTCAATCAAGAATCTATTCAAAATCCATGCTCAGGTCCATGGTGTGTCCATCCCATCTGCAATATGTTGTTCATGATGTTAATGCCAATATGTTACCATGCAGTCGCATTCATTCCTACATCATTCATCTGTCAACATAAAGAAGCCTCCTCCAAGGCCCCTTGTCAAGGTCGTGCAACCCCTTCCAGACAAGGTCCCTGCACCAACCCATCTCCAAGGTTGTCTACCGAGAAAGGAGGGCCAGGAAGTTTCCTCCCTGACGCTCATCAACCCATGTATCAGATTGATGTTGTGTCCTCAAGTATCTGTGCACAACCTCAACCTCCTCACATGTACACCCAAGCATCTCAAGCTTGTCTTCTGTCAACTAAATGCCATATATGCCCATGGCATACCTGCAAAATTCCACTATGCCAGCTGGATCCCTACCTGCATAATCCTCCCCAACCACTGCAACTGAAGAAGTATTCAAACTTCCTTTGTCTGCAACTCCATTGTGAAGATCTTTGGTAGAAGATGCTCCTACCAAGTGCTCCAATATTCGTGAGATTGATCTCCCACTTCCTTCTTTCTTTTTCGCTCTTGCAACGTAGTCAACTGACTTCTCTTCTTTCGTTGTTTGAGTCATACTCCCAAGTCCTCTTTGCTCAACATCCTCATGCTTCACATTCGTATCTTTGGGATACAAAGTCATAGAAGCCATCCTTGGTCTATACCACTAGCAACTTCTTCTATTCGTTGGAACCAACATGCTTCTCCCTCTAGCTATGGTTAAGAGAATGTCCCAGTCAACCATTGATATGGCTTGTGCAAGCCTTAGAAAATCCTGACCTAGCACCATAGAATGATCATCCAAGTCCATGATCCTTAAATCCAACTTTCCAAACCATGAGCCCACTCTCACCTGAGTGTTCTCCATCACACCAGTAACAACTTTCATGGTAGAGTTGACTGCTTTGAAAGCACTCCGCCCTCTTCTCATTTTAACTTTCTTTCCAAAAGACGTTGCTGCTTTCTTACTCAGGAAACTATGAGTAGCTCCCATGTCCACCAAAGCTAAAAATCTCTTGCCACATACAATCACTTGCACAAAACTCAAATTCAAGGAATTACCATCTTCCTTTGGCTTGATCTTGCACCTTACATCAGCCACCTTTTTCAGCAACTCGACCTTAGAAGAGTCTATTGGCTTATGCTTCAACCTGACTTCCTTCTTAAGGTACTTCACTTCCTTGCTTGGCTCCTTTAAGCAACTCGACCCTGGTTTGGCTTGACTTCCTTCAAGCTTACCCTCCATCATGTTCTGCTCAAGTGCACCAACCAAGTGTCCATTAACTCCTTCTATCTGTATTGAACTAAGCCTATGAACATTCGTCTGATTTTTTCGGTGGTAGTCCCCAAGTCTGTCAATGTAATTGAGCTCATCATGCTCTATCACAACAATATTTCTATCAAGAAAGTTCCTCTTCATTGCATCCTCAAGCTGCTTGACTTCAATCTCTACCATGGCACTTTTCTCCCTTAGTTGAACTCTCTCATTGAAGAGTTCTTGAAGACTAAGACCATTCCCCTGGATCTCCTCATCAAGTTCCTTGAGCTCATCAACTTCCAACATGAAGGTTATTCAAGTCTTCTCACAAATCTGCCATGTTTATCCTTATCTACATCAAGGGTTCACACACTTGAATTATAGGCTCATAGCATTTCTGTGATTCATCTTTCCAATAATCACCCATGCTTTTCAGCCATTGAAGTTATCCTTTGACCACCCTCATCTTGTTTGACAAGTATTCATTACCCACTTCACCTTTAATAGTCATCGAACTACAACCCTCAAACTTTAACTAAATCACACCTTGACACCAACTGTCATTAGCCTTTCTAAATCACTAAAGCCTAAAAATATTGACCTTTGATACCACCTTTCACGAAATGTAGTGGGATCAGCTCCTCGTCGTGGATTCTGCAAACCTTCGATACCAACTGTCACGAAGTGATAGTGGGATCAACTTCTTCAATATTGAACAACCAAAGCCCACAGAATAAGGAGCTCTGATACCACCTGTCATGCGCCTACACTCGTAGTAATTTTCCAATCGAACTATAGGAGGTGCGGCACCACCGACCCTTTTAATTTTATCAATACTAATGATCGTGGGCTATGCCTTATGTCTATACTTAGTTTATTTTTCAACAACTAAGTATATCTCTATAAAAACATACACAGTGGAAACTTTCACATTAACATATTATCACCATTAACATTCAAGTGCACAACAGAATATCGTGGGAGGGGTAAATCCCTGTAATTATGAGTCTGCCCTTATTAATAATGATAATATTTAAAATTTACATATAAGCTTAAAACGAAGGGAAACCGCAAGTTTCACCTTCACACTTATATAATTCACCTTCTTGCACTCGCTGTGTAGCCTTGCCCAGCCACTGCCCAAAGTCACCCGAGTTGTCATTCAGCTCATGCGCTCGTCGTACCTTCATGTCGTTTTTGCCACCCATCGCTGTTTCACCGTGCACGCCTTGTCATTCCACTGGCGCCTTCCACCATCACAAAAAACTTGTCTTTTTTCCAACGTTTGGGAGCACCCATCGTGTTCACCCAAGGTTTCGTCGTTCGCCTGTGCACCGTGGCACGTTCAAACTCATCCGGGCGCGTTCACCAACTTAGCATTCGAATCATACACTGACTGCCCAACACTTCACCATGTCGTCGTGTCGTTGTGCCATCGTGTTGGGCCTGCCAACATGACTTGCTTGTTGGCACTTCTGCATGCCTTTGTTCACACTCGCCAGCTCACCATTCAACCTCACTCGATGTTCCTTCCACCGAGCACTCATACACACGATCGCCTCGCCTGACTTGCCCTTCATCTTGCATCGCACCCACCGAACCACCCAACTGTTCAGTCGAACGCCCACCATGTGCACTCACCCACGTGTTGTCTGACCCGCGCCCACCGAACCATCCACCATTCACCCTGCACCCTGCGGCCTGCACGCACCTCTGCAACACCCACAGCGTGAGCTGCAGCTCAAGTGCTTCAGTCTGAATTTCTGCCTGCACCTTTGCTTGGCTTTCAGACCACTCAACTTTGCACCTCACCTTAGCTTGCTCGCTGGCTTGTTTGCTTGAGTTCAAATGATTGATGAATGAGCTCTCCCATTCGCCTTATCTATATGCATTCAACACCATGGTTTAACACATTGGCATGCTTGACTAACCCACCCATTTGTCCTTTCGTTTAACATTCCTGCACGTCGACCTTTTGGTTGGGCGCCCCCACCTGGGACCATCTCATCTTATATACCGTCATCCAGTCCAACACTTAGCCATTTTCTCCCATGGCCTTGTGTTTTCATTTTGTAGTCGCATTTGTCCTAATCGGATCGCCCGCACTCTTTGTCATGTGACCTCACCCAAACACATTGCAGCTCAAGGTCCTCACAGTAGCGATTACATGTGGGACTTATTTCTATTTTCCTTATGTTTACCCTGATGCTCATCGACTTGCTTTAAATATATTGCAACCATGGTAATGTATGTATCACTACAAGGTTATGCCACTTGGGCTAAGGTTTGATATGCCACCTTTAAATCAAATTCTCTGGAAAAATTTAGTGCACACTAATTTGGATTCTCGAAATTCCATTTAACATTATTCTATTTTGGTTTGATCGTGGCCATATATTTGTTGGTCTTTAGAAATATACGGTTGGATTCCACCGACTCGCTGCTAGGGTAACCACTTCAGGGGTTTCTGGTGAGATTCTCTCATTGTGAATAATTTACTCGAGGAGAGGAGCTCTGCTCTTGACTCCCGCTAAGGTTTCCCCTCCTCAATGTTTCCAGGGTAAGGTTAACAGTTACACCACAACAATATTATTGAAGAATATGGTTTGCAGCTGCCACTCACTATGGCAAGGTAAGAATCTACCATTATTTAACATTACCCCTTATTCAAAGTTGTTTTACCCTTAACTCTCCTAAAAAAAATTGGTTGTTTTGTAGGTGATTACCATCGTTGCATCCAATAGGCAATGTATTTCCCTCTATAGTGTCAAATGTTGCACTTACATGGCAAGGGCATATTTGATCAACAAGGTTATAAGTATCACCACCATCTCTCCTACTGTACACTATTCTTATGTTGGCAAAGGGGTTTTATTTTATACAGAGAATTAACTATTGTTTTAACTTTTCTATGAGGTCCATGGTTTTCTCCTACAATAGAAGTGATTTCCTCATGTCGCTCATAGGTACATCTATAATTTTTTTTTTTTTTTACGGTGAGTTTTTCAACAGACCTATAATTTATTTTTTTTTAAATCCCTTTGCCTGCAATATCATTTCCTAGGGTTTCATTTTATTCCTATTGATTGATCATCACAAAGTTATTATATTACTTATTTAACCCATAAGATTGCTTGAGCGTTTTCACCCATAAGACCAGGCTTTGGTTCCCTTAGCCTCTCGATGGATCCATCTAGGTTCTCAGGTTATATTTTAACATACACATTATTTTCTCTATTCAGGTTCAAATGGAAATTTAAGCGAAGATAACTTTGTTACCAAGCAATATGTTTTTCATTTTTTTTATTTGAATATTTTGGTAGGAAAATTTCCTGAAGGGTTTTTTACCAGTGTTGTTATAGATTTACTTAAAGAAATTTATAGCCTCTCTAGCCACGACTTTTATTGTTAGTTGTTTTATTGGAACCATGATAAACCATCTAGGGTTTCCTCTTTATTAGTCCCTGCCCCTTCGGGGCTGGCAGGGACTATAGTAATCGATTTTAGTCCCTAGCATTACTTTGACACGATAAATCAATAAAGGTATTTTAAATTAAAGCAAAGTTTTTTGAAATGAAACATCAACCAATACAATATTTTATGCTTTTAACCAATCAACGAAATCTTCTTCTTGTTTGGCCTCAAACTGAGGTATACAGGCTCAAAAGTTAGGAAAAAGTTGGGAGAAGTACAAGTAATTAGAACAACGTGACACCTTCATGAAGTAATGCTATCTTTGCCTTAGTATTAATTTGCAACATTTAATGTTAAGAGAACTTATGGCGTATCTTCTTTGAATGTGAAAGTATATTTTTGTTAGCAGAATTACGGAGTTTGGAAGTGTCAAACTGAACTAGAACTAATTTATAAGTAGCTCAAGTTGCCACTTGGTGCCATCGGTTACTGCATGTTGCATGCTTCGGTGTCTGCATGTTCATAATTGTGTTGATTCGGTGTCTGCATGTTCATGTTCAGTTGCTCTTAGTATTTACGCTGGCTTCTCTGGCTTCTTTATGTTGGTAGGTTCTTCCTCGCCTAGAGAGGCATAGAGAAGAGAAAAGGATTCAGTGATGATATTACTAAATACAAACAACTATTATGTCTATCATGTATTAGCACCGGAACTCTAGCAGATAGCTCTTCGACCGTGAAAACGAGCGCCAACAGAAGGACAGGAGAAGCAAAGAAGAGTGAAGGCGAAGTGCACCTGATCCTGCCAGCTCCAACACAGCAGGTCCAAGCAATAGGCCGAAGCCCTCTCCTTCGGACCCTCTGCGGATTCCCTCCCAGTTAGCCCAGCAACAACAGCCGCAACAGCAATTGGAAGAGAAAAAGAGAAGAGTATTCACTCCGCTGCCCTATCAGCTTAGCTTCTTGGCATGGTGAAGCAGGATAGAATTCAAGTACCGGCTTAGCTTCTTGGCATGGTGAAGTAGGATAGAATTCAGGTTCTTGTTGCAGGCGTAGCTATGCCTTCAACCGATATTCAATCAACCGTTATGAAAGGTACTCAGAGAAAACACCATCTGCAATAATAAACCAGTAGAGCACTTTATTTTGTGAACTGATAATTGACATCTTGACAGCAACCCACCTGTTTATTTTCATTGCTACAGTGCAAGACTAACATTTGTTTATTTTCATTGCTACAGTGCAAGACATACATTTGTTTATTTTCATTGCTACAGTGCAAGACTAATGTTTTGAGTAAATCTCCTTGCTTGCATGTAGTGTGTAGAGCTATAGATATACACTAGCTCACCCAATGTACGAGGATCCAAATTCGTGTTCAGTCAATTTTCATGTATCATGTAGTTTGAATAATGGTAGTTTTTTCTATGTTTTAACAGCAGCAAATTTGGAGTAGAAAGTCGGTATGCTCTGTTACTTCTTAATGCTGTGAAAACCAACAAACAAGATGTAAAGAATCCTATTTTGTTACTTTCATTTATTCCCATGGCATCCATCCAGGTGGAATTAAAGAGGCAGCATCTGAAACTTGAAATTAAAATGAAATTCAAACGGAGCTACAATAATCTTTGTTGAACCACTGGCAGGTTAAGAATAATTGGTGTAGCGAACCTTTACAATATAAAATACAACATAATTAAATCACAGCTTCTAGGACTCTAAAAAGGAATCAAAGCACTGTTTATTGTAAAGCAATATGAATTTAATCAAGAAGAACCAGGGATTTGTTTTTGGACAGAATTTCGAGAGAATTTAGCATGCCCGTTATCGGAATCGAACTTGAACCTGAACGATTGTGGCTGGAATATGTGCAGTGAGCAGGACAACCACGAATAGAACTTACATACAGAATTCAAAGTGGTATGAACAGATTGAGCTGTATGTACATACTAGTTACCTGATTATATAAAGTCGAGATGGTCCCAAAAGGGTAATTAGGGATAGAAAAAGCCGTCTTCTTCTTCTTCTACTGAATACTATATGGTAGATATGTGCTCCTGCTTCATCATTTTGTCTAAATGGCGCAGGCCTTCCGTTTAGCTCTTGAAGTCCCGGTCTTGCTGAGATCGATCAATACATTAATGTATCCATTTCGATCACCTTGCATTGCTTTGAAATGCGACCAATCGTTCGAGCAGATTGCTTGCAGAATTACAAAGGAATCTTCCTTGTTGCGAGGTTGGATACAAGCTTCAGTAGCATAGGAATCATGCCTGCTCTCACACATGGGATTCTGTTTTCACGGTGGATAGTCCTTCTTGGCCATGGGATTTCCATTGCTAAGGAGATTCACCAGGGCGGTAATGGCACCCGAAGCCCCAACTTTGGCCTTGTTTTCATCCACCGCCGAAAGGCTGAACAGTGTTGCCGCAACATTGCCCTGGGCTTCCATGGTGCTGTCATTTCGAAGTACCTCTACGATGCAGGGTATGGCTCCCTGGGCAGCTATTGCCATTTTGTTTGCATCTTGGATTGACAGATTCAGAAGAGCCGTCACTGCGTGTTCCTGTGTTTTAGAGTCAGACGACTGCAGAAGCGAGACTAGTATGAGTATGGCCCTAGTCTTGCCCTACCCGAGGTATGCTCTGTGGCAGCTTCCCGGCTTTCCTTTTCTTGCACAATTTTATCCAGCAGAATTCCCAAATACTTCTGTTCTTCCAGTGTGATGGCGGATTTGGGGCGGGCAGATTCTTCTGTGCCCCCATTGCTTGTTGCGACCTGCGACCATTAAATCAAGAAATTACAGTATTGCAATGCGTTCAGTGACAGGAAACATAAGCTCAGCTATCCAACATGCATAGAATGGTACTTGTCACCGTTGTCCTGCGGTTCAGCCACATTTCAATCATGCATTATGCTTCGAACAGGTTTTTGTGGCGCTTGGTTTGTCTCTCGTGGTGGGGCCAAAAACTTCAAATTTGACCAGTCTGCGGTAGCCATGATGATGATGGGTGCATGAAGTAGTTCAATTAAATCTCCAAACTTGACCTCTCTAAGGTAGCTATCATGAAAACTTTAAATTTGACCACTCTATGTTAATATACCATTTTCGTTGACTGACCAGTGGCTCCTGCTGGTGGCAGTCCTTGTGATTTTATTTCGAGTAACATGTTACGAGAAATTGGCTTCTCTTTTACAATTCTCGTGGCATGGTGGGCCTTCTTCAGAAACCCTGTCCACAAATCTCAGCGATCAATCCCTTTCAGTCTGCATAGATATCACTATACAGACATTGAAGAATAAACGTGCAATAGTGATAACACCACAGTGGTGGGCACACAATACGCAACAGTAATGCACAATTATCAGTATACAGGCATTGCAGAATAAATGTTGAACAATGATAACACAACAACAACAGGAACACAACACAAAAAAAGTAAATACCACTTGTTGCATTCTTGGCAAGCATCCAGAAGAACTGCCCACTGTACTATTCCTCTACAGGAAACTCCAGTTGCCTCAAAAGTAACTTGTAAATCCTTCCAGGTTAAGGCATTGTAAAGCCTTCCACATCAAGGCAGGGACTTGCTGCGATGCAGCTTCCCTTGTTTTTGTTTGAATTTCGTTTTCATTTAGAAAAGACATTATGGCCCTTTCGACCGAGGCTTGTAATTGATAATTTTTGTTAAAAGAAAAAAAATGTTTGACTATTATATTAAATATTGACTATGAGTTCTTGAATTTTTACTTTAGAAGATGCGACTATTCTATGGGCTGTAACATGAGTTGGTTATGCAATATTATAATTTGGTTAATGTTTTCTCTTGCGAGGAAAAGAATATTTTGTATAATCTTTCCTTCTCTTATAGTAAGAAATGTTATATTTTATTCTATGTTTTGCTATGCTATTAATATCAAGAAGGGATATTTCTAATTGCATGTAGTTTCTTTCCAACAAAACATTTTGTTAGTAACACATTTTGTTAGTAACACATTCTCTTTGGTTATATTTGGTTATCTGTAGTTATAAAATGATGAAATAAATTATTTCCTTTCAGTCAGTAGCTAGATATTTTCTTTTCTTTGTACCCTTATACTAGGGACTATGGTAAGCATTTGGACTTGTGGTATCATAGCGAGGTGCAAACCCTTTCCTTTCTAACCAATTATGTATTTCACATATAATTTTCCCTAAGCATTTTTTTTTAAAAGAAGAAAAACTAAAGAAGGTAGGGTAACAAGTCACCCATGAGCATTTACAATTATAAAAGTTCTATAAAGCAACCTTTAGTTTAACCACAATTTCCTTTTACAACGTCATATAAACTATCAATTACAACTTCTCTGGGAAATTTTCATTTGTGCCCTTGTTTTGATCTTTTACCTTTATTTCTAGTACTTGTATAATATCTGCAAATTCCTTCACCAAACAAAATACAAGACATACAATGCATGTATCTTCACAATTCATCAACTGATAATCATAGACAATAACTACAATATCTAGATAAAACATACACAATAACTCATACTTCTCTTCCTTTCAGTTATAAGGTTTATAAACTTATCTTAAAGTTTATGTTAAATTTCAAATACCTTCTCGGGCCTCCCAACCTTAAGTTAGATTCTTATCTAACTTCCCCCAAGCAGTGTTTCCTTTTCAGTCAAATAGAAGTATTTTCATAGATCAAGGAAGTTTATACTTCCACCCTCGAGTAGTACTCTGGTTAGCCAAGGGTTTTCATCAGTCCCTATCTCCAAATGGTGTATTAGTGATCACTGTATTTCTCTCCCATGGTAACCCCAATCAAGAGTCGGAATAACGATATTTATCTCCATCCAATTTAATCTTCTAGACTCTTTGAGGTAATTCTTGCTTAACGATTCAATGGAATTTATCTCCAACCATCTTTGTGGTGTCCTCTTATATCCCCATCCTTTTTTTATCAGTTTCTCCAAAAACAAACCCTCGGGAAAATGAGGAACTACCCCATTTCTCTTATTTGGGACATAACTAACTCTTCGTAACTTCTTTCCTAACTAAATAGGGAATTCTTAACTCCCTGAGTGGCATTTTTCACATTTTTGAAAATAAAATATTTTATCTTTGTTGACATAAAATATTTATACATATTTTACTTGTATAATAATTTCATACATAGTAAACAAACATGTTCTTTCAAATATTCTAAATTAGTCAATTAAAATATATATGTATCTCCTACCATTTAATTTGTCTAGGTATATTTAAGATTCCAGTCTTAAAGCATAAAGTTTCTAGAGTCTTTCATTAAATACATTACACCAATCCTCGTTTTCCAAGTTTCCCCCTTATGCAACCTTTTGTGGCTTCCAAGAAGAAACAGTATGGGCTTATGTCACCTTGGATCTCTTCTGAGTCATCGATTTCCCCACTCAACCTTGGGCATAAACCACAACTATGCACTTGGTCACAGGGACTAGAGGAAGGGATCACTAATGACAAGGAGCTAGATATTCACAGTAATGTGATGAGCTTAGTTGTCAATAGGATAAGGGAAAGCATGCCATTCACGCAAGTGAATATTCTTGGTTGAAGCCATGGTGGTTTTGCCCAACGATTGGGTCATATAAGCCTCTTAAGGTCCTTTGCATAGGGTTCAAACATGGCTCGATCATGGTGGTTCATTGGGAACTTGGCCTGCACCAAAGTGTGACTCCTATCCTTAGGGTTTTATGGAGCATGCACAGGTGCTATCCCTGTAGGCCAAAACTTTTTCCTTTTAGACTTGCAGAGGAATATGACCTCCCAAACGATCAAATGTACATACCAGAACCTTTGTACGTGATTAGAATCATGCAAAGGTATACAAACCGATGAGGAAAAATCTTAGTAATGCCCATGGCTTGAAGGTAGTTTCATGCCCACCTAATAAATATAAAACCAAATCCTCCAACTCTTGAGGTAATATTATCGTCAACAATGAGAACAAGGCTCTTTCAGCCCTATGCTTGAAAAGAGTGAATACACTAATCCAAAACCAAGAGTCTACATTTGGAGAAGATCTAGAGAAACATATTTATAAAATGAATAGGTTAACAAGCTAGCAAGGATGGAGGGATCTCTAATATGCTACCCCAAAATGTATGCAGTGAAGATTTACCTTATTATCAAAACACGTTCATGTTCTACCACTAAGGAAGGAGCTTATATATATATATCTATATATAATATATATATAGATATTCATGCTAATAGAGTATGAATCTAATTGAACACCATCACCATGACAACACATAGAATGTGACCCCAGTATGGAGGAATTCAACATCGACATGTGCATAGTAGAGATGCAACCTTTTGTGATGTGTAGGAACATAAGTCAAATCATCCAAGCTCTTGAAGCAATGCCACCCATAACATTCAATGAAAGATTCACTCTATATCGAGCTCTTTGTTAGCATGGAAATATGATTCAAAAACCAAGGTATACATTACTGAAGACATGGAGGAGACCACCATATAAAGTTACAGGTTGATAAGGATAGAAGAGGAGGAAATCCTCAATGTCATCGCATCACAACATAAGAAAAACTAATGAAAGCTTGTTACTAGTGAAATCAACATTCTGCAATAAGAAGGAATCCCATACTAAACATTGCTATATATAATATAGTTAATATTATTGCACGTTATTCTAGTGCATTCAAAGATTAACACATCACAGTAGTCAATTTTATAAATAATAATAATGTAGACATGCCTCTTGTAGTGATATCACCATCTCAACCAAGAATGTAAACATATTTTATTATGAATAAAGAACATAAGAACACTTATCTTAAACAATGCAGAAGTTTTTAAACTTAGAGTGGGAATCTAACTCTCCATCCAACCATAAACAAGCTACAACCACTATTACTTGTATCTATCACCCCCAAGCCAGATTCTAGAACTTGAGGTGGAGTGCTTTCAGAGAGAAGCCTTCAATGAATGCATAACTAAATTAAAACAACACGAGGCCACCCTGCCTTCATCCCCAAGTCAAGCCATTTCTCTTTTTTAATTTTTTGCCCAACAAGTTTCAATAGGGCACGTTAGTTGGTTTGTAGGTCTCTTTAGAGCCCAACAATACAACTCAAGTTGCTACCTTTTTGCTTCTTCTACGAAAGTTATAAAAAGACATTGTCTCTGTATCTTTTGTATCTTCTACATGCTAGGAAGTTATTTCCTCCCTCTATGTATTTTGTGTGTGTATTGCCCTTTAATTCCCCCCCTAAGAGCACATGTATCCATGGGTTGAATAACCTCTAGTTCCTCCTCCACGACTAGTTGCCCCCCTCTGCTCGATATTGTCATAGAAGTACCCTACTCGTGGGTGGGGCAACCCATGCTACTTTAATATTTTTTCATGTTCTTAATTTCTAAGGAAACCAAAGGACACCTCCAAAATGATCAAATCAACATACCAAAACCTTTTCACATGATTAGAATCATGCAAAGGTATACCAACCCATGAGGAACAAATCTCAGTAATGCCCATGGCTTGAAGGTAGTTTCATGCCCATCCAAGAGATATAAAACCAAATCCTCCAACTCTTGAGGTAATATTATCGTCAACAAGGAGAACAAGGCTCTTTCATCCCTATGCTTGAAAAGAGTGAATATACTAATCCAAAATTGAGGGTCTACATTAGGATAATATCTATAGAAACATATATATAAAATGAACAAGTTAACAAGCTAGTTAGGGTAGAGGGATCTCTAATACGCTACCCCAAACTGCATGTATTGAAGATCAACCTTATTATCAAAACACGTTCATGTTCTACCACTCAAGAAGGAAGCTTATATTATATTATATATATTATATATATATATATATATATATATATATATATATATATATATATATATATATATAGATATATATTCTCGCTAATAGAGTATGAATCTAATTGAACACCATGACTAGCCATTAAAATGGGGGTTTATCACATTCCTCCATCACCATGACAACACATTGAATGTGACCCCTAGCATGGAGGAATTTAACATCGTCATGTGCATTGTAGAGATGTAACTTTTTGTGAAGTGTAGGAACATAAGTCACATCATCCAAGCTCTTGAAGCAATGCCACCCATAAAACTGAATGCAAGATTCACTCTATATCGAGCTCTATGTTAACATGGAAATATAATCCAAAAAATAAGGTATACGTTATTGAAGACATGGAGGAGACCACCATATAAAGTTACAGGTTGATAAGGATAGAAGAGGAGGAAATCCTCAATTTCATCACATCGCAACATAAGAAACACTAATGAAAGCTTGTTACTAGCGAAGTCAACATTCTGCAATAAGAAGGAATCCCATACTAAACATTTCTATATGTAATATAGTTAATATTATTGCAGGTTATTCCAGTTCCTTCAAACATTAACACATCACATCAGTGAATTTTATAAATAGTAATAATGTAGACATGCCTCTCGTAGTGATATCACCATCTCAACCAGGAATGTAAACATATTTTATTATGAATAAAGAACATAAGAACACTTATCTTAAAAAATGCATAAGTGTTTTAACTTAGAGTGGGAATCTAACTCTCCATCCAACTGTAAACAAGCTACAACCACTATTACTTGTATCTATCACCCCCATGCCATATTCCAGAGCTTGAGGTGGAGTTCTTTTAGAGAGAAGCCTTCAATGAATGCATAACTAAATTAGAACAGCACGAGGCCACCCTGCCTTCATCCCCAAGTGAAGCCATTTCTCTTTTGTTATTTTATGCCCAACAAGTTTAAATAGGGCATGTTAGTTGGTTTATAGGTCTCTTCAGAGACCAAAAATACAACTCGAGTTGCTAGCTTTTTCCTTCTTCTATGAAAGTTATAAAATGCTAATGTCTCTACATCTTTTTTTGCTTCTACATGCTAGGAAGTTATTTCGTCCCTCTGTGTCTTCTGTGTCTGTATTTCTCTTTGGTTCCCCCCTAAGAGCACATGTACCCATGGTTGAATAACATCTAGTTACTCCTCCACTACTAGTTGGCCCCCTTTGCTCGATAATGTCATAGAAGTACCCTTCTCGTGGGCAAGTCAACCCGTGCTACTTTAATATTTTTTCATGTTCCTTAATTGCTAAGGAAATCAAAGGACACCTACCCTTGTCTCTTTTCTACCAACTAATTGAAGGCACAATCAACACACTCAACCAACAAGGGCTAATATTTAATACAAGAATTCCATCAACCAATGTCCTGCCTCAAGCAATGGAATTTGTGTCCATCTCTTAGCCTTTTAATTTATAAAATTATTTACATTGCATATATGAGGATAAGCAATTGGGTTGTTACAAACCGCTCCCCCTTGGAGGAACACCATCCTTGGTGTTCAAAGACACATATACAATCAAAACACTTGAAAAAAATAGACATACTATTCCATGGAGCTTTATAGACTCCAATTGTTACATCATTTACAAGGTTCTATGCATTTTCATCAACCAACAAATAAGATATGATAACATAAAGTTAGAATTCAACCATCTCATAAAAGTATGATAGACATTAAGTCATAATTCAATCATTTTTCATTGATTTTGTTTGCAATAATTGGATGCTTTAGGAATATCCAGACCAACTTGGATTGTTCTTTTCCAGAATTGTTATGGTGAGCCCTTCGTTCCCTTAGCGAACAATTTCAGCTCATTGTTTCTAGTCACACCCCCGATCAACTATTCTCATGACTAAGAATCGCAATTTATTTTCTAGCCTTCCCTTCTCTGCTTCTTAGTCCCTCGGGACATCCCATTACTCCCTCTCTATGCACACAATCTCCTTCCAAGTTTAGTAATCCCCTCATCTACTTCTTAGTCCCTCGGGCAATACATCCCTTAGAAATGATTCCACACATCGGAAGGAGTTCAAATCCATGGCATATTCTTGCCTCCAAAACTATCATACAGGTCATGTCATGCTTCATGGCAATTAGTGGACACTATTGAGTACTAGTGTCCCACATTGCCTCAGTTCTTGAAATAATTTACGTTAGCATACTATTTCCATTCCACCTTATGGTCAACTTCGTTCATTCCAACAAGCAGTCCAATATAAATTCCTACATCATGGGCACAAAGTTATAATGAGACCCATCATTAGGAAAATGTGATAATTTTAAATCATGCCTCATTAGTAGTTTATTCTTGGGGTGAAAATGGAATTCTACTTTAATTCATATCATCGCAAAACTAAGTTATCTCATAACCCGAACCATCATAAATCAGAATATTGAATTTAGATTCATAATTTAAAAGTTCAGAAGTCAAACCAATATTGATACTTATCTTAATTTGCTATTTGTTTCTTCCTTTACAAACACTAGATTGGTAACCCATCCTGGCAAGCATCTAATAGCCTTTTGTTTTTCTTGTACACACACTCGATCATTTTCCAGCCTAACAAGCACCCAATTCCTTCTCTTCTCTTTGACCATGTACACACACTATATTTGTTTCCAAACCTAGAAAGCACACAGTGACTTCTTTTCTTTTTTACCACGTACACACACTTGATGAGTTTCCAAGCTTGACAGGCACCTAATTCCTTCTCTTCTCTTTGACCATGTACACACACTAGATCCATTGCCAATCCTGGTAGGCACCCGATGCCTTCTCTTCTCTTTAATTTAAAATTTACTAAGTGGTTCGTTAGCTACAAGGTGAGCACTTAGTAACAAATAAATATACATAAGCTCAATTGCTACCCTATGAATATGGGAACTATCAAAACAAGTAGTTATTACCAAGTAGTCTTCTTCCGAAAGGAATATATGTGTATTCCACCCCTTTGTAGGCTTAGGAAACCCCATATCTTCCTGTTACATACACATTACGCAACATAATGGCCCAGACAGTGCCATACCTACCTTCCCCAAAACATTACACAACACATGCATGTATACACAGTGTACCACAACACATACACATACACATGATACACACAATGAATTCACATGTGCAACATAACACATCTACAACACACATAGCACAGTGCAATATGTATTCAACAATGTTGACATTCCAAAGACCTCACTAATTTCATCCATAGACACTAGGAAACACTACCTCTAGTGTCTTTCCCCACATGTCATAGATCAACTATTTTCATTTTGTTGTTATATCCTTCAACATTCCATGTTCATAATATAACATGGGCATAATTTATAAATCATGTTCACATGATATTAAAATTATATAGATTAGTCAGGGATACTTTTTCCCTCTTGAGTCCTCATTAACGAGGGGCCTTTTTATACCATTCACATATGCATTAAATAAGTTTAAATAGTCCCTCTAGCACAAGAAGAGCCATTGGCAAAATCTTGTCAGCCAGAATGGAATTTTCATAATTTCATACAAAGATTGGCTTGATTATATAATTTATATATATATATATATATATCTATATATATATATATATAATATATATATATAGAGAGATATAGAAGAGAGAGAGAGAGAGAGAGAGAGAGAGAGAGAGAGAGAGAGAGTCAAGGTTAGATAACTTCCCTTGTTCCATTTGCATGGCTACCATGCCAGTTTCTATCATTCCCCATGAACTAGCCAACCACTTGGCCATCATATCGTTGTCATGCTCAAGAGTAACTATCCAATATGTTTCAACATTTGCATTTTTCTAGCCCATCTATGATATCCCCTAGTTGATTTTCCATGTGTTAGTCCTTACAATCTCCTAGGTTGAAAAGGAAATTGAGAAGGGTAACCTCAAACCACTTCAGCTCAGTAGAAAGCCCTATTGAGCATGAGAGGGATCTCTCTAAGTCTCTTATTAGTGATATGACTTTAAATAAAATGAATTTTAGGCTAGATATGTGTATTTGTTTGTTTGTTGGTGAAAAATTGAGATTTAGGGTTTGTTGAACTTAGGGTTTGGAGCCACAAATAGGTCTAGGTTGTAGGAGTGCAGGAGAAAATATGAGAAGGCGCTAGATATCAGAAGCCATGGTGTATTTTGAGTATTTTCAGTGTAGTATAGAGGATATAGTGTGGAAGAAACTAATGAGCATAAATAAACATGATTTTATTAGCTTAGGAAGACATACACATAACTATGAAAACTAGATAACAGAGCTTGAAAAACAAGAATTCTGTGTATTTTATTGTTAGACATCCATAGAAAGAAGAGATGTGATGTAGAGAAATATGTTTAGACCATTAGAAAACAAAAATAATTAAATACAATCACCATGAATTCACTGGGCTAGAGTTCCTTGAAAATAGCTGCAACCTGTCTCTATGTTAGCTGAAAAGATGATCACATGCAAGCTTCCTTCACAAAAAGTTCAACCTTATTATACTGAGGAGAGATGATACATATAGAATCTCCTAGACCATTTTCCCACTTTCATGAGTCGAATTCCTTGGTGGAGGAATTGACTCCAATATTCTCTCAACCAATAGGTAAGAGTGAGAAGGTGAAACTCAAACACTTCTTGGAGAGATTGTTTAGGACTTTTCTTCTTTTATGAGGCCTAATAAACATAAAAAACAACCTGTTATGTACATTTATTCATGCTTACATCATCTAGCCTAGAAACAAGTTCCATTACATGGAGAATCTTGACTTTAATTGAGTCACACTAGAAACTAGAAATTTGACACAATGAAATTTTCCAAATAAAACACAAAAAAGTGTAGAAGCGCAACACTAACTTTGAGATGATTTTTAGGTGCCTTCTAGGGGTCAAAATGAAAAAATTAGAGAAAATTCAAATCTCCCTTCAAGTCTAGTTTCCAGAACAGTTTGAATTTCTTAATTTGGACCAAGGGAAAGCCTTTAAAAAACCCATTCTCCCAAGCTCACTCCAAAAGCGTAGCACCTGTCAAAAAATGGTCCAAAATGCTAGTGTTTTGCCTCTTTTTTGCCTTTTTCACCAAAAATAAGCCAACTCTTCAAAATATGAGAAAATGGGTTTTTAGAGGATGGCAAGATATTTCCAAAAATGTAGACCTTTCCTCAAATGGAGGCCTGAGGAAAAAGCACAGCACCAAGACACTGTGCTTTTGGCAAGGTCAAAAATTTGGGTTTTTCTACACAAATATGGCTAAAAGATGTAGTGATATATTTCTAACCATAAGGAGTTTTGGACAGCTGAGAGATTTTTTGTATATAAGGATGTTGTGAATACAAAATTCTCTCAGTTTCTAAAAATTCATTTCATTTTCTCGGAATCCGTGCCACCAAATCATGACTAAAACAGGAAATTAACTTGAAATTTTTTTTATTTTCTAACATAGGTCTCCAAAAAAGTTTCATATTTCCAAATATATGATATATGTGTAAAACATGAATGAGTTCTTTGTCCCTTGGTATATGATTGATAAAAACCCCTCCCACTTTTGTCAATTTCATCTCCATTTGGTCATAAGCACACTTTGAAGAAAAATTGTCCATGTGTGCCACAAATGACCTCTTGATGAGTTTGTGAGGCACTAATCTCTTTGATGTTAGATGGCTCAAATATTCATACATGTCTTCAATTAATTTACCTCTTCTTTTCAGTGTGTGTGGCCTCTGCTTCCAAGGTGAAACCATAGCTCACTAGGAGGAAGAATTAGGGTTTAGTTTTAGGAAAACAAGGGATTTGAGATAGTCTTGTAGATGGAGGGGAATGAAGGGGTTAGGGGATTTCTAAATTCTTGGGAAAATTTTGGGTGGTAGGGAGAGATGTTAGGGAGTGTAAGAAGGTGTAATTTCTTGAAAAGAGTGAGGGAAAGGTGTGAAAAACTCCAAAACACAGTCCTAACCTAGAAATTTGCAAAAACGCAACATTGAGCTAGGGTTTAGGGAAAATGAGCGGAAATGAAGGAATGGGTATGGAAAATGGTTGGGATGTTTTTATAAGGTATTTTTTGGGGTTATGGAACATAAAAACTAGGAATTTTCTCACCACAATGAAACAAAATAATTTGGAGACCAAAAGCACAATGAAACACTAGGAGAGGGATTTTCACTGAGTTCTTCAAAATGAAGGATGCATAAGAGGTGCCAAATGTTTATTTAATTTCCAAGGAGATGCTTAAAATTTTTAATGATGAAATGAAACCATTTTTATGCTTTGGATGGTCCTTTGTAGCTTGAAAGTTGATTTTTGCTTTATTAGTGGTATGACATCATATGTCCCTTTGAGAAATGATCAGACGAGGTAGTGTACTGCAGCATTGTCTTATTTGAAACAAAACATTACCTTTACCTTTATTTTGCTTTCCCTAAGTTGCGAACTCCCTTTACCCACTGAATCACATGATGGTCATGTTTTTGTTTTGACATATGGTATCATGATGACACATGGAGTGAAACCCTAGACCATGACCTAAAATGAGGAATTTAACCATTTCATGACCCAAGACACATAAACGAAGATATGATACCTCAAAGAAGACAATTACCATGATGAGTAACAAAGACCATGAGTAAGTGAAGGGAGCAACAATGACCTAGACACAAAAACCAGTGACCAAATTTTTATTTGAAGATTCACTTAAATGACAAAAATTTGACTTGACACCTTAACAACACATTGTAAGAGCATATTTGATCATTGGTGACAGGCTGAACTATCTGACACTAACACCATGTAAATAAAATAAGACCAAGGTCATGGGACATGTATTCCAGAATGAATGGTGGGAAAATATTTTACTGGGCATCACTTGTGGTTTATTGATGTCAATCGAAATTGGAAAAGGCCTTGGCAAAGGAAAAGTGGCAATAGATGGAATTTAATTAAGAAAATAAAGGAAAATAGGAGAAAAGGAAGGTGAAGAGACACAAATATGCATGCAAGGGAAATTAGAGAGAAAATGAAGGAAAACGAAATAAAAATGAGACATCAAAGATAAAAGGCATCATAGAAACAGTTGGTAGTTTCTGGACGAATTTTGATCATTTTCAGAAATAGGGCTCTAAAAGAAGAGAGAGGGAGCACTTAGACACAAGCAAGGAAGCAAGCAAAGGACAAGTAGAGGAAAGCAAGGGAGCACAATGAAAACTTGGAAGAGTAACTACCATAGGAAGGAATTGTAGGTAACATGTTGCATATGTGATTTCATTGCTGAGACTTGGATGCATGGTACGTGCATGGGGTTATTTGATTATTTTATTGTCATCAGCATGGGGTTTGCCTAGATTGATAGTGGTTTCAACCTTGCTTTTCCATTTCCTCGATAGCCATGATGCAGTGGGTTCTCTATTTTGATTAAGCTTTAGATCACTGGTAGACTTGGATATTGGTTGAGGTGGTCTACAAAAAATTAGCAAGGGTCAAGGGTGGAGATGGGCTTTCTCCTTGAACTCTTGACGGATGTATTTTGACATGAAAATTCCTGTGGAGTTATTGAAGGAAGTCAGAGGAATCCAATCTTGTTTTGGTATTAGTGATTTATGGATCAGTTTACATAAAATCGTTGTCGCTAAGGGTTGAAGTACAATTTGGCCTCTAGAAGCCCTAGTTGGTTCTATTTTTGTTTAAACCACATGATCCAACATTCATGCTTGGAATATGGTATGAGGATGATTGGATAAAACAAATATTTGGTTTAGCCCAATATATGGTTGGGTGGTACGTGGAAGTTCTTGGCTTGGTAGGAATTTGCATATGTTTATATGAATCATTTTCATATTTTGATCAATGAACACATGTATTGGTTATTGTGTTGATCTTGTGGATGGTTTGTCATGGATTCTATTTTAGTTATATGCTGGTAAAAGGCATGGTTGAATGATGTGATTTTCTATGGATCTTGTTCATCATTTGATAAGTTATTGAATGGTTAATGTATGCATGGGCTAACAAGTGTTGTTGCAACTAGTTTGTGAGGGCATTGAGCCTTCTTGATGATTCTCTCATGAAGTTAAGAAGATCATGATCAAATATGCATTCATGACCTGTAGCTACTATGTTTACCATGTGTTCGAAAAAATGTTTATCATGTAATTGACATGTCTTGGGTAATATATAGCTTTAGTATTGATTTGTTAGACTTGTGTTTATCCTAGACCTGATCTTGAAAAGTTTTGTGTGGTGGCCTATAGTGTAGCCCTGAAAAAGTGGCATTGATTTCCTAATCGCAACCTCATAAATGAAAAACTTCGGCTGTAACCACATGGAGGAAGGCTCATGCATGCAGTTGAAGCCTTCAAACCACATGCACAATGTTCCAAGCCTGTGGTTTTGGTGTAAAGCCTAAGAAAATGAAGTTCCAACTCAGGGATTGATCAATAGTGGTGATTGTTAGATACCTGTGTGATCTGGGGCCCTTGAGGGATGTCAGTAAATTTTCAGTTAGTAAACCCCACTTCCATAACTGAAACTTGGAGGATGGGTCATATCATAGTAAAAATCACCTTATTTTTATCTTTAATAGACTGTAAAAGCGGGTAAATGTGGGATGAGGTGGTTATACCATCTACCCAGATTGGAATTCCTCGTTGCTTAGAAGTCACTCAGTTGATCATTATTCATGTCCATTACATGAGGCCCTCTTCAACTCTCTTTCACCAAATTCTCGTGGCTTCTTGCCACCTTCAATCGAATTGACCCAAGGCCCTAAGCCTTATGTACGTAAATCAAAGGCTTGTTATAACATCGATAGGTAGTGCAAGAGGAAAAATAAGAGATAACACTGTAAAAGAATAAAAGCCACAATTCTAATCACAGAGGAAACCCACACAAAACAACATGATCATGTACAAATCTAAAATTAAAATGGTTTTAGTCATGAAAACAATAAATTAAAACCACCACTTATAGGCATTAACATAAGACATTACCCAAAATCAATTTATGTCCCCATGAATCTAGTGTTCCTGGCGCTTGCAGGCATGACATAAGTGCACATAAGTATACATGTACTTATGTACAATGGGGAAGTAAATGCTGAAAAGTTGGATAATTGGCTTCGCCCAATTGAAGTCTATTACAATATTTAAAGGATTAAGGATGAAGTGACCAAGATCTAACTTTCTTCTCTTCATTTGGAAAGTGTAGCTCTCATCTGGTGGGAGGCCAAAACTCAAGAAGACTTGAAGAAAAGTGGTAAAATTATCTCTTCTTGGTTTTGTAGCTACATTAAGAAGGAAATTTTATCCATTAGCTTATATGCGAAAAGAAATTATGGATTGGGAATTTTCTAGACAAGCTAAAGATAAGGGAATTCAAAGTTATCCAAATGAATTTAGAAGAAGATATTTAATCTTGGTTGTATATTTGTCTTCACAAGACACTCTCCTTAAATACATAGGTGGATTACATAGTTATTTGAGACATACAATTCTTATGTTCAATCCCACAAATCTATATGAAGTATGTGTTCAAGAAACTGATTTAGAAGCAAGAGGGAAGAATTTTCCTCAAGAGAATAGCAAGAATCCATTCAAACAAAGAAAAGGGGAAGTTTAAAAGCAAAGGAAAAAAAATAATGCTACAGTTAAGAAAGAAGGAGAGAAACTCACATGCAATCATTGCTAAAAAGAAGGCCATGATGAAGACCATTGTTGGAAACTACATCCAGAAATGAGACCAATGAAGTTTAACAACAAGGGGAAATAAAATAATGTTGCAACAACTCAACAAGATCTAGGATCTAATTCAGGTAATGAGACAAAAATCACAACCATGGGAATGAAATGTAAAACCACTATTACAAGTACTAGTTCTTCTAGTAATCCTGTTGAGCCTCAAAATGATAAAGAAAGAGTTGAGATTTTCCATATTAGATTTATTACAAAACATACCAATGTTGATGCCTTATTTGATAGTGGATCCCAAGTTAACCCTATTTCTGAAGCCATTGTCAAGAAACTAAACTTAGAAACTACATGTCATTTGAAACCTTACCCTTTGGGTTAGGTATGTAACAATGTCATTTTGCAAGTGACAAGAAAATGTAAACTTAAATTCATCATCACTGCAAACTTTAATGATTAGGTAGAGCTTGATGTTTTACCATGTGACATATGTGGAATTGTTTTAGGGAGTCCATACTTGTATGGTTGAAAGGACATATTCTATCATTATGAGAACAAATATCATATTATTAAACATGGAATTGAGTATATTGTTAGAGCACATTGCAAGAAGATGAATTTATCTCTTGTAAGCGATGGTCAAATGAAAAGGCTTGCAAATGCTAGTAAGAATTTTGTATTATTGATGATCAAATCCAAAGATACCATTGAATCTGAAGCTTTCCAAGGATGTGATGCAAAACTCAAGCATGATTTGTTTGATGTTGTTAACAGATGACAATATGTTTCAAGAACCTGAAGGGGATCCACCTAAAAGAGGAATCCAACATGAGATTCAATTGCAGTGGGATGCACCTCTTCCAAACATAGGCATGTACATAATGCCAGTTTTGGACAATGAAGGAATCCAAAAGCACATTCAAGAACTACTTGAAAAAGGGGTCATTAGACCAAGTAAATCTCCTTATGGGTCTCCTATTGTCTTGGTTCCAAATAAGGATGGTAAATGGTCCTTGTGTGTGGGTTTTAGATCTTTGAGAAAAATCACAGTAAAGAATCACTTTCCTCTTCCGCATATTGATGATTTCCTAGACCAATTGAAGGATGTTTTTTATTTAACTAAGTTAGATTTGTTAA
>APFE031033624.1:137734-163803 GCA_000404065.3 Pinus taeda
ACAAGGGAGGCTGCATGGCAGCTAGTCCCTGCCTAGCTGGTCCAGCCACCAGCAGCCTCCCCTGTATTCCGTGGTTCCCCTGTATTCCGTGGTTTGAGAACAGCTTTCTCTGTATTCCGTGGTTTCAAAATACATGGCGGGGTTCTTCTGGAATCTGGTGTTGTTTTGTAGCAATTTGGAGCACATTAGATCTGTTGGTTTAGTTAATGAATAGCTCGTTCCTTGCAATTATATAATTAGTCAAAGTCAGTAAGTTAGATTTGACAAATGGCATCCTGATTTGCCTGCATGCCCAATTTGACTTGTAACCGTTAGGTACATATTCAGTAAATGAATATAGAAGACCAACGCATAAGACATAGACCATTTTGCATCTGAAATGCAAGCAGGATGTTCGACGAATGACAAATCAGGTAATTGACTTAAAGAAGCAATGTTCGCTCAGAAGACATAGACCATTTTGCATCTGAAATGCAAGCAGGATGTTCGACGAATGACAAATCAGGTAATTGACTTAAAGAAGCAATGTTCGCTCAGAATTGAACCTGTCTATGCCCAATTATCTCACATGTATGTTGGCGCTGTCAGTGGGCTTTGAAACACAATTGCAAATGTCATTAGCAGTGGTCACTGGGAATCCACGTCTGTAGAATACCATTTCGGTCGAAGTTGGCGCTGTTGGATCAGTTTTACCTTCACATGGATGTCAGTAGTGTACATTATTATTAAAAGGCATATACGGCACATTAGATTTCCTCTGAGTAACATGCCATGTGAACTTTTGCCATAACGATGATTATGTGGGAGTGATGGAACACTGAATTATTGACGACTACTATAAAATCCATCTCCCCATGCTCAATCTTGCAACTTCCTCCCTCGTTTGCGATCGATTATTGGGCTACTCTGTAAGACGAAGAGGAATCAGGGGATTTGATCCAAGATGGGCAAGGCTGTGGCATTGCTTTTTATGGTTATGATCGGTGTAGCAACCACCATGTCCACCCCTGTCATGGCAAGTGGCAGCCCTAACTATCCTCCTGCTGCAAAGACTCCTAGCGTCCCTAGCAAGGGAAGCAGCCCTGCAGGTGGTAGACCAGGAGGAGCAGGAAGCTCATCATGCCCTTTAGATGCACTGAAACTGGGAGCCTGTGTTGATTTGCTGGGGAGTTTAGTGCACATGGGCATTGGAGACCCTGTTGTCAACCAGTGCTGCCCAGTGATACAAGGCGTTTTGGAGTTGGACGCAGCGCTGTGCTTCTGCACAACTATTCGCCTAAAACTACTCAACCTCAATGTCATCCTCCCACTGGCTTTGGAGCTTTTTGTTCAATGCGGCGTTACCCCTCCTTCTGGATTCACATGCCCACCTCTCAATTAGGAAGGTATTTGATGCAGTGTTATTCATATTTTAGTAATTAATACATATATTTATTTTGCTTTTGTTTAAAATTAGGTCTAATTATAGTATGTCAACATTGCATATGGACTGTAGGTGAAATATTGCGATAATAATCAGCCGCTAAAGAAATAACTTACTTAACCGCTTGCCATAAGATGTCACGAATCTTTATTTCACATCAAAATATCAAATTTAACATTACTTTTGGGAAAAACATAATAATAAGACGATTTTTGCATGCAAATGTGAACAGATTTATGAGCTACCCGGGCCCATGGCGGGCCAATCCTCTTATAACAGATGCTTGACTCTTTTGTACAGAACCATCTCCGTCTGCCCGAGCCCAATAGTCAAACAATAAGTTAAGTTCACCAGCTCAAGCCACCCAAGCCACGTGCATGCAAGCCACGTGCTTGTTTATCATCATTGCATGCAGATCTGCGACATCTTGGTATTGAATTTGTCAATGAACGCCTCCACCTGTTTGTTCAGTTCATCCACCCCAACATGAGAACTTTCCCTCTTCAAGCTTCCCCCGGACCTCCTTACTCCACTACACGGGAGCGCTGAAGATTCTTCTTCATTGCCCCGCCTCACAGAAGGGGAAGAATGATCGATTCTTGATTCATCCGGGTTGTTGGGGCTTGGACGGAGATGCCTCGTTGTGTTTCTGGCTCACCCGTAGAGATTTGCAGGCGCTTTCGTGCACATTCACCTTTCGATGAGTGAAACGAGCAGAAGCCAACATTTTATTAGACTGATCATCGGCTCTTGCGATAACCACAGCAGGTCTCCATGCCGCTGCGTCTAAAGAATTCGTGCCTTTCTGCACTTCCAATAAAGGGGTCGTATATCTGCTCTCCATTACTTCAGCTTCTTCACAGTCATTCTGAATCGTTTCATTCTCAGATTCTGGGGCCAAGTCCTCGCGGCATCCGCTGATTTCCTTGCCTAATTCCGAGAAATGGCAATGGTGGTCCAGCTCCTGGGGTTCGTGATCGTGCGATTGATTCCGACCCAGAAAGCCGCCAGAATTGGCGAATATTGCGAGAATGATGCAGTTCAACAGGAAAAACGAATATGGCGGAGTCAGCCAAGGCTTCTGTTCTCAGTTTTGAAACCGGAACTTCGTCCACGGCAAGCAAATTCTTTGCCCTTTCGCTCTATGCATCAGCGTGAATTTTCTGTAATGCACAGTACAAATCATTGATTATTTATTGCTCTCACAGCAACAAAGAGGGTATCCGACGAAAACAACACAATGCATATTGCAGGAGTGGGCATCCGGCAGCAAAAATAGGAAAGCAAAGCGCAGAGAATATCCAGGTAACAGTGCTATAAATTATTTTTTTTACAGCAGATCATAAATTATTATTTTTCACTAGGCGAACAGATTAACATCCAATTGTATCAATGTGTAAAATATTTTACATACTCTCGAATGAGAATTACAACTCCAATTAGTTACCGATTTCCATTATCTTTGAAAAAACAAAACTAATATCCATTATCTTTTAAAAAACAAAACTAATATAGCGAATACCTGTAACAAAAGGCACAAAAAATTTAGCATTTGTGGGGCTTAACCTACAAGCCCTTATCCCATAGACCAATGTCTTTTGCTGTTGTTTTCGATTCGCGAGCGCTCTACCATCTGAGCTACATCCCCTTTCAAAGGGATTTTCTACTGTCCAACCCCAGGATGTCTGTGCAACCGACGGGAGATTTAGTGGCCCGTAATCAACGTGAATGGCAAAATTAGAGGAAAACAATTGATGGCATATTTAGTGACCCGTAATCAACAACGTGAATGGAAAAATTAGAGGAAAACAATCGATGGTAGGCAGAGATTGTGGCCGTCGTTAAAGCCATAGATATTTGCAATAAAATGATTTAAAATCCAACCCACGACGGCTTTTAAACATACCAGAGGAATGGAATATTATTGTAGTCTGTGGGCATGAACGGTCAGAGCATCTGTCAAAAAGTATCAGGGAAATTGTACCCTCCTAGAGGCATAATCATCAACTTTTCTTCCTGAAATCTTTATGCCCGGCATATGCGTTTAATAGCGGCACAAGTACTTGTTTAATCAATTAAGATTCTTCCTTCACAGAACAAAAAACAGAACAAAAAAAACTAGTAAAAATAGATTAAATTTCTTTCAGGAAAAAACAGAACTAGTAAAAATAGATTAAATGTTTCTAGTGATTTTACCATGTGATTTTATGTCTGATTTGAGTCTTTCTCGCAGATTTTGGTATTGCCCGGGTAGTTAATTCCAGGAGCAGAACCGGGCCAAGCAGAAAGCGCAGATTTTGGTATTGCCCAGGTATGAGTTTCGCTCAGAAAAGAAGCAGAGCAGTGAAAGGATGGAAAGTATGAATTTGGCATTCAGGCCAGGGCACAAAGATGGAGCGATTTAAATGCTTCAGCGGAATGAAGATAGGACAGGAGATTGACACCTACACCACATATCTGTTGAATGGCAACATATAAGGATAACATTTGTCCTCAAACGTAACCTAGGCGATCCTTAATGTTAGCCAATTAAGCCAATTAACATTAAATGTTAACGAACTAATGCTATCGTAAAGATAGCATTACTTTACTCACGCGAAATTGTACAAATTAGCCAAATGATTTCCGAAAATTTGCCTAAGTTTTGAGATCGTATACCTCGTAATGAGGCCAAATAAGATGATCTTTCCTGCCATTGGATGCGTGTATCGGCAAATATAAAATTTAATAAAATTTACTGGCAAACTTTGGTTTAAATTGAAATATGTTTATGGATTTCTGTGTCGAAGTAATGCTATCGGTTAAAACCGATTACTATAGTCCCTGCCAGCCCGAAGGGCAGGGACTAATAATAAGTATATATATAGTTCAGTATTAATAAAATATTTTAAAAACTTAATAAAACAAATGGTTTTTTTAGAGCCAATTGTCACAATTGTTAACAACAAACTCTATTAGGAATAATTCGATTATATAAAATTCAGAAATTGAAACAATTTTTTACCAAATTTCGTTCACACATCGAAACAATTTTTTACCAAGTTTCAAACTAAATTTAAACTAAAAATATACCTAAACCACGTATATGGATTGAGTTTTTTCAGAGGAAATGATTGAGTTATCTAAACGCGGCGTTGATCTTATCTACTAAATAAAGTTTCCTCAATTGATATTATATTTAATGATATCATTTCCGCGCAATAAATATTCGCTTGATTGGTGCTGCACTTAAAAAAATACCAATTCAGTCAATATAGATTCACTGGACTGATGCCGCCTTTGAGGATTTGAGGTTTTTATTAATGGCTAGAGAAGCTACTCAAAGTCTCTATCGCTTCCGGAGCTATTTTAACCATTTTCAACTCTTCCTGTGAAAGGTTTTAGCTTTATGGGTCTAGTATTTACCTCGCGAAAATGATTATAGATAAATAGATCAATTTTTCTATTAAATTGTCTCCGGCGCTCGTGCTCATCCTAACGACCTATTATCACGGTTCGAGCAATCTACAAGTTCTCTATTTTTTTTTTAACTACTATATCAACATGTGTTATATGAATATTAGATATGATTATTTCACGGGGTTTTATTATATATTGGAAAATACTTTTAAAAATCATATTATTTAATCTTCTATCATTACAAATCTAATACATTTTCTCAATTTAAAAAAATCTTATTTTCACTAGATATTGTAGGTATCCATTTTTTCATTAAAAATTTTTATTCCTCTTTATATTTTTCATTAACTTTCAGATCCATTTTTTATCCATGTATAAAAACCCTTTACCCCCTATTATATGCTCAATATATTATGTCGTTTTTTACTCAATATATATCCCCCAATATGAATGCCCCTGTTATGCTATTGCTCCCCCAGTGAAGCCCCTGTGGATTATTTGGGCATGTGCTTTTAGTAATTCACAATATATTATGTTGTTTTTTACTCAATATATATCCCCCAATATGAATGCCCCTGTTATGCTATTGCTCCCCCAGTGAAGCCCCTGTGGATTATTTGGGCATGTGCTTTTAGTAATTCACAGTATTAGTTTAGGATATTGTATGAAGCCTAAAAATCTCCATAAAAACATTGTTAAATATTTTTTTAAATGTATAAATGTTTAATTAATAATAATAATTTAAGATAAAATTATAATTTAGTTAAATTTTAGCAATGTGAGATGTATTATGAGGTCAATTCTATGATGTCTAAACACCTTTACCAACTATTTAATTTATAAGGGTGTGCTAGTTATTACGCATTGTTGACTTTACATACTGTAATTATTTAAAAAAAAATCAAACCTTGCATTATTGTCACTCAACATTACATAGTGTAATTATTTTAAAAAAAATATCAAAACCTATATGGGAATACATAAATTATTGAATAACTAAAATTTAGATTCCATATTAGGACAATTTAATTGTTCTATGTTTTGGAAGTTTTCCCAACATATTTTTTAGGTTAAATTTGTCTGAAATGAGTTGAAATCACAAGTTTGATAAGTGAACTCTGCACAATCCAAATGTCCTATTTTTTTTCAAGAGACTATATCCATTTATGCATTAAAAAAAACACAATCTAATTGAAAATTGTTTCACAAAATTCTAACCAAAAATTTAAAAAATCTCCAAAACATAAAATAGTTAGGCAAGTCTTTAAATATTATTCGAAAAAATAATGCATAGTAAAGAAGTCAACATAAGTAAATGATAAAATTAAACATTTACATGAAACCTTATTAAAAAAAATAGGGTTTAATATTATTTGAAAATGGTAGCAATATTTACGAGAATACTAGAGTTCAATGTAGGAATTTCAAAACTGGAAAGCTGAGTTTAGAGTAGGAATTTCTAGCATGAGAATTTCAAAACGTTTTTTTTTTGGTAAATCAACCACTTTTATTAATTCATGAACAATTTACATCGCGGTAAGCACAAATTCAAATTAAAAAAGGCCTCAAAATTATCAATTGTGTTGGCCAAGAGATATAGACAAAAAGACATAGACATTAGCAAAATAAAAATAGAAGACCCAAGATCGATGGCCCAAATAGACCAAAACTACCCAAAAACCAAAATACATCCCACACTCATCATTAACTATCCATGGTACCCAGAGTCAGGTTATCAGGCTCACCACCCTCACGCTGGAAAAATGATTGATGTACATGGGAATCCATATGTGCCATTCTCCCTTCAAAGTTGTCCATTCACTCCTGGAGTCACTTCTTACCTTTATGAAGGGAGAGAAGTCAGTTTAGAATATGCCACTAATTATGATGTATATCATTCAAAAAACTAATCACCTCATTGTGGTCATTATGTCTATCTCAAGCCTTTTATTCAACTGTTACTGTCACTTGACAAATTTGGGCCTCTAAGGAATCAAAGGGTGGAGGCAGGTCCACGTGCCCAAGGGAGGCATCTTGTGGCTATTCCAACTCCTCCCAGTCGTCTTGTGGAGCAACATCATGCACAACTCCCTATCCCCTTGGGTCCACCCCTCTCCGAGGTCGTCCTCTTTGACGAAGCATGTCCTCACTTTTGAGGATATCCTTGGGCCTCCACATCCTCTGCCAACCAAAATCTGGACTAATTGCATAGGTTTTCCCTCTCATCCATAAATATATAGCCCCTGCAACACCCATGCCCCACTTTAGTGTTCCACCACAGACTCCCCGACCAAGTCAAACACTGTTGTATGTCACTTCAGGGGCACAATTATCTCCTCCCTCCAAGCCATCAAAACAACGCCCCTTCACGAGCAAAAAGCGACCACCTAATAACACATTATTTCCCTGAAGACATTGAATTATACAATTGACTACTCCAACCTTGTCACATGGCTCCTTTCTTTGCTCACCCTTCTCTATAAGACCCAAGAACAACATAAACCACAATATAAAATAAAACAACAAGAAATTGAAACAGAGAAACTCTAGTGAAAGAAACTACTATTGGAACAATGTTGCTAAGGCGACTAGCGGATCACAGAGACCCCCTTATGCACCCGAAAACCTACAATAGGGCCTAATCCAAACATAACATACAAAACATACCGACAACTAAAACCAACATAGAGCAAACAAAACATATATATTTGCAAGAAGGCGAGGGTTGCTAGCCCATTTCCTAGGTATAACAAGAACCCAACTTCGTGCACCACCAAGCACTTAACCAACACGAAATTGGTCCTGTGCTTCGTAATCCGTCCCAAACTATGGCCACATATAATGATTTGCATTATTTTAGGAGCCAACGCCACACCCATCTTCCCCATCTATTGCTCACTTTACACAACGACCGACCACAGAATGAGAGTGGCTTGACTGGAAAGCCTCCCTGCTCACCTGAACAAGCTACACCCCCTTCACTCCTGTCGCTCATCTCCCAATTCTTGCAAATGTGCTCTACTATGAAGACCAACCTAGTTATACATAAGACCTTCTCCAAAACATTCACTTGCACAATGCCCAACGAGGATTTCCTAACCTACTTCAAAGTCATTAATGATGGGTGGAATTAACGTTAATGCCCATGTCTTAGGCTTCCATTGGTTCATATGCCACCCCCATTGTCAGGGCCTCGAGTTAGAGAGCACCCAAGAGAGTTGAAAAGTCAAAGATCGTGGTTAAAGGCATACGGGCGTGCTCGAGATGTGCAACGAGCGCCTGTGTGTGGTTAAAGGTGACTCAGGTTGGTGTGTTCGGTTAAAGGCGACTCAAAGGAAGATGTTCGGTTATGTGTGACGACAGGCACGCCGTGTTGGGTGGGCGCCCACCCCTTATGATGGGAGAGTCGTGTGACGAATGTACGATGGGCAAGTGTGCGATGAGTGAGTGTGCACCTGGGTGAGGCACCCATGGGTAAGGCAACACAGTTGTCACAACGTGAGCGCACCCACACAGAGTGCGAGCAACTCATGGGCAAGGTGGGCTAAGTGATTGAGTTGGATAACATATGTGAAACCAACGAGTGTAGCTAAACAAGTGGATGACATGGTCGAACCAAGGGGTCAACGACACATACAACGAGGCTGACACAATATATTGTGGGTGGGCCGATGTACAGGAGCATGGGTAGGGCGACCTAAACAATGACCAAGCCGACCATGGTGGATAGGCAAAGCGATGCGACTATTGGAATGTTAGGTTCACAACACACCATATAAATGGAGGCAGCATGGAGCACTTGGGATCATTAAGTCATTCGACAAGCGTAAGATAGAGTGAAAAACATAAGCAAAAGGGTCGAAGAAGGAGACCAGGTAGCAGGCATATTTATTAGATGCAAGGGCTGAAGTTAGTCATGACATAGTTTGGGGTTTCTGGTTGTGCGGAACGATGAATGCATTGTTGGGCAGGCCGCAATGCATAACGCAAGTTGGGCACGCTGCTATAGTGGGTAACCGAGAAGAGGTGTCGACGGACTCGCACATAATGTTGGCACGAGTGAACTGCGACTTGAGGCCGATACGGTGGATTTACGGGCGAACAATGCTCACGCTATTGTGCGATAGCGCTCAGGTATATCTCGAGAGGTGAAAGTTGCGTCGAAAGCCAGTTGAGGTGAACGGTGGTTCAGGTAAGGCGATTTTGGTGGACAGTGAAGTGAAAGTGCAAGTGGAGTGCCCAGGTGACAAGTGTGTGTAGAGTTGAGACAAGGGCCGAGATTGCAGGAAAGGACCACGAGTTAGTGAACGGGTAGGCACGATGTGCCAGCGATTCGGTAGACCAGTTGAGGTGTGCACGAAAGGCACAATTGGGTGATTTTGCAAACATGGTTTATAAACGGGGTGTGCAGGCTGAGGCATTGTCAACAACACATGTGTAAATTATTTTTGTACAATTGAATTACGTAAATTAATATATTGGTATTGGAAAGACTCAATTACATGGGAGTTTCCCCTCGCACATGTGGTTATGTGTTGATGTTTTCCACTGTGCATACATATTGTTTATATGATTAATTGAAGAAGTTTATTTTTGCTGCATTGATAACACTTGAAGATACAATTGGTTAAGTGTTTGGTTAGGCGTAGTCCATATACTTGAGTATCGGTGAAAAGAAAAAGTATAGTGGTGCCGCACCCGCTATATGTGGTTGAAAGAGTACCACAAAAATAGGGTCATGATAGTTGGTATTAGAGCCATTTGTAGAAAGGCGCTTTGATTGAAGCAGGAATACAATTAGCTATGTTGCAGTCGGTATTGAAGGTTGACATTGGGAGTTCGACAAGGACAATTTGTAGGGTCAAAGTTGAATGAGTCGGTGTATTCTCTTAACAATATAACAAGAAAAATTAAGGCCGGACAATGTGGAAGAACCTTAGGTTACAAGGGATTCTAATATTAATCCCGAGACAATTTTCATGGACAGGGAATTGGACCGGATGGAGGAGTTTGCTTCAGATATGGCTTCATTGAAGGTTGAGAATGTTGAACTTAGAGATGGGTTCATGAAGTTGGAAGAGGCTTACGATAATCTCAAGGTATGATACGAGTATACTAAAAGGCAGTATGTGAAAACATAGAAGGAAGTCAAGAACATTGGAGCTGCAAGAGATCAAGATTTGATGAAAAATTGAAGTTGCAGAAAAGTCTTGATGATTCTCAAAATGAGATGGTTGTTTTGAAGAAAGCAGTCAGGCAGGGACCAATTGGAGGAACTACTCATGTGAAAGTCAAGAAACCCGATTCTTATGATGGGATGAGGAGTGAAAAGGAACTTGGAAATTTCTTATGGGATATGGAGCAATACTTGGAGCACTTGGGGATTCATAATGATGAAGCCAAGGTAAAGGTAGTTGGTCAATTCCTTACTAAGGATGCTAAGATGTGGTGGAGATGGAAGTTGGATTAGATTGCCGATGGTGATGCTGATGACATCTCTACTTGGGATGATATGAATAAATATTTGTATACCAACTTTAGTCCGCAAGATGAGACGTGTGATGCAAGGATGAAGATTAAGTATATTAAGCGAACAGGGAGTTTACAGACATATTAACGGGACTTTTTGAGTGCGATCATAGAATTACCTAATATGGTAGAAAAAGACAAGGTTTTCAAATTCATTATAGGATTGAGACCTTAGGCATGCAATGAGGTGAAGAGGCAAAAGATCAAAACTCTAGAAGAGGAATTTGTTGTGGTTGATAGGTTGGTAGAACATTATGATGAAGGGACTGAAAAGAAGAAAAATAAGTTCGATAAGCCAAAGGAGGAGCATTTGAGGTCAAGTGGCAAGCCAAAAATGAAGAAGCCTATGAAATGTTGGTTGTGGAGAGAGGACCACACGATGAAGAATTATCCCTCTAGATCGATGGTGGCAGCAACAACACAAATCGATGCGAAGAAGAAAAGGAGGAACCAACGATTGGGATGATGCATATTTTGGGAGTTGGAGCATCGACGGAGGCTGTCCCAAGGCACGATCGTGAGAGGAACAAATTGTAGTATGTTAATATGAAGGTTGGGAAATTCACTTTACTCATTATTGTGGACATTGGTGCAACTCATAACTTCATCAGAGAGGAAGCTACGAGGAAATTTGGGTTGGATTTCTCACCAACCCAAGCTCGTCTTAAAGCAGTGAACTCTCCACCAGATAAAGTCATTGGCATTGCAGAGGATGTGGATGTGAACATTTGTGAGTGGTCTGGGAAGATCGACTTCATGATTGTGTCGATGGATGACTATGAAGCAGTATTGGTATGGAATTTTTGAAGCAATATGAGGTTATGGTGGTGCCACATATGAAGAAGTTGTACATTTATGATGGATGGGAAGATCAACCTTGGGGGTACCTACTGTGGAAGCTATGTCAGCTGGGTGTAAATTGACAATGATGAATTTGGAGGACATCAAGTAGGATGAAGAACTTTATGAGAGATTTTCCACTATAGAGACAAAACTCAATGAACAGAGATAGGTTATTAGAGCATTGTCTCATAGTATCCTGGTTTTGACAAGCAGGCTAGAGGCAGTGAAAGGAAACAAAGATGTTGGACCAAAGACTCAGGAGGAGAGTAGGGAAGCATACATGCAAAGGATATAGGAGGAATATCCAGATAGATGGATTGAGTTGTTAGAGAAGGAGGATGGAGATCCATCGACTTTCCCATCCCATCCCTCTTTCTAGATTGGCATGGGGATGAGGCTCATTGTTTTCTGCTCATGGCAGTGAGTCCTCTCTACGACTTTATGAGAAAGCACTTGTGGCGAGATGGACATGATTAATAGTAGGATATGAAGATAGTCATAATGATGTGAGGAGCATGCGTTCTTATGGAGTTGATGTTATGGTTGGATTAGCCACCCAACTAATCACCATCACAAGGGGATCCAACACATGATTTTCTTACAAAGTTTGACAAGATTTGAGCATGGAGCACGTCACAACTAGAGACATCTAGGTGCCCACACGTATGGATATCTCTCAGTGATGGAAGTTGTTGAGATGGTGTTGTCGAGGACGAAAACATTTTCATAGTGGTGGAAGATTTCAAGGCATCGAGTTGGCGAGTGCCTAAGAGAGTCGAGAAACCGATGATCGTAGTTAAAGGCATACATGGTGCGCCCGAAATGTGCGACAAGTGCCCATGTTCAATTAAAGTTGACTCATGTTGGTGCATTTGGTTAAAAGCGACTGAGAGGTGGATGTTCGGTTATGTGCGACGACAGGCATGCCGTGTTGGGCAGGTGCCCACCCCTTACATTGGGCGAGTTGTGTGATGAATGTACGATGGACGAGCACACTGGACGACCCGGTTGGGGCGTTCTAGCAGGCGTGCACCTGGGCAAGGCAACATGATTGACACGACATGAGCGCACCCACACTAAGTGCAGTCGGCTCGTGGGCAAGGTGGGCCGAGCGACCGAGTTGGAGAACATATGAAGAACCAATGTGTGGAGTTGAATGAGCGGGTGACACGACTGACCCAAGGGAGAAGCGACACATACAACGAGGTCGGCACGATATATCGTGGGTCAGCTAACATGATATATTGTGGGCAGGCCAATGTGTAGGAGCATGGGTGGGCTGATCTAAAAAGTGACCAAGCCGACCATGGTGGATAAGTGAAGGGACACGACTATTGGAAAGTTGGGTCCACAACACACCATATAAATGGAGGTAGCATGGAGCACTTGGGATCATCAAGTCATTCGAAAAGCATAAGATAGAGAGAAAAACATAAGCGAAAGGGCCGAAAAAGGAGACCGGGCAATAGGCGGATTTATAAGACGTGAAGGCTGGAGTTAGTCGTGGCACAATTTGGGGTTTCTGGTTGGGTGGAACAGTGAACACATTGTTCAGCGGGCTGCACTGCATAGCACAGATCGAGTAGGGCGCTATAGTGAGTAACCAAGCAGAGGTGTCGACAGACCAACGCATAGTGTTGGCGCGGGTGAATTCTGACCTAAGGCCGCTATGGCGGACCTGCGGGTGGACAATTCCCATGCTTTTGTACGATAGCGCTTGAATGAACGCCGAGAGGTGAACGCCTGGAACAAAGTAACTACAACAAAAATCCCCACATCAAAAAGTCGCTAACGCAAGTAGTAGAAATTTTTCATTTCTCAGATTTTAAATGTTTGTTGCATTTCATACCATCTGTGATTTACGGGTGGCTAGGGTGAACTATAAAAATTGGTACTCGAAGGCATGTAAACTGTTCTATTTCTTATTCCTAGAGAATACTCTGTCTTAATAATGGATTAAACAATTCATTTGTCAAAGCAAGTTACTTTGACTGCAGGAGTATGTAAACTAGCAATTATGTGTATGTCAAAATATTTACAATTGAAATTATTAGAAAAATTCAACACACTTTTGATAGAGTTATAAGAATGAATTGTTAAAAGAGATTAGAAGGCCAACACATAAATTTTAAAAAGGTTGCTATGAAACTCCATAATATGCAGCATTTTGATGAATATTTTAATGAGTTCCTACACAGGTTACATACTCTATCTCCCGAACTCATTCTTGAACCAAAATGAAAAGAAATATTCATTTCTTCTTGAACATTATGGGTTTCACAAGCCATAATCACCAAATTTCCTGGAAAGATCAGTGACTATAAATTCGGAGTTATAAGGCAAGCAGTTAAGGCAATAATTGTTGAACTCCGTTCACAAATGAAGATTGCTAGAGCCGCCACCAATCCGAGAAAGCCACAAGACTATCAACAATTATGCAAACAATGGCATCTTTCTGCCCCTAAAAATTCAAAGGGGAGGGAACAAAGTTCTTACAAGAAAAAGAAGCACTCTTCAAAGAATTTTTCTGGGTTTGGCAAAATAATTATCCATCAGAAAAAACCTAAGGACTACAAAAAGACACAACTATACTCCATAAAGAAAGAAGTCAAATGCTACCATTGTAACAAGAAAGGACATATTTCTCCAAACTGTCCATAATTACAAAGTGACAGGAAGAAAGAGAAAGTAAGAAAAAAATCTTCTACAAAAATAAATTTGGAAAGGTAAATTATTTAAATTTGTCTGAGAGTTGTGAAGAAATCACTAGTGAAGAAGAATCAGATTATGTATATAGATTTAACTCTGATTCTAACACCTCTAATTTTGAGGATGAATACTGTAATGATCACCATTGTGTGGAATGTTTCAAAGATAATTGTGATTGCAGTGATCCAGATGTCTTCCAGTGTCATTCCCTAAATATGATGAAATAGCCAGAGACAAAAGAACAAACAAGAAATTTGTTCGCACAAATGATGGCAGCCACAAATCCCCAATTGAAAGAAATGCATAAAGAATTGCTGGTGAATCAGTTAAATTCAAAAACAACAAAGCAGAATAATCCTAACCGAGAATATGTGCCACCAGCCTCTCTTTTCTCAGTGGAAGCATTGACAAGACAATTCAGGCAAGAGGATTTTGGTGAAGATCTACCACAAACGTTGCTTAGTATCCATAGAGCGATAAAGGAACTAAGAAAGACAGTGAAGGAGAACCGAAGACTTTGTATTGAAAGTCATCAAGACGGCCAACTCAGAGGGATGAAAGCTGAACAAGGATCCAGTTCAACACAACCTGTTTTCTCAGCCCAGACACAGAATTATATTTATCATCAGAAACCGTTCAAAGGAGTGGAAATTCATGAGCATGATTCTGATGAAGAAACAGAGGAAGATCAAAGTGGTTTAGTATGCAACCAGGTTACTGGAGATGTGATGTATTGCATTAAGCTCAAAGTCAGAATTGGTAATGATTTGAATATTGGAAAGTTCTCATGGATACTGGTTCCCGGCTTAATATTGTAAATAATTCATTTGTATAATCTCATCTGCTGAGGCCTACAAGTTGTCCAAAGTCACAACAGCCAGCAGAGATATCAAAAACACCTCAGAAGTATCAGTGGATATCTTTCTTACATAATCCATTGGAATCAAAGTTGTCTGTCCAATTGTCACAGGTATGGATTGCGCAATGTGTTTGGGAACACCTTTCTTTCAAAATTTCCATAAACATGGAGCAAAATTTGACCAACAAACAAAGAGATTTGGCTACTTTATGGAATTAGAAGGTAAAGAATTGTTTTTCCCTTTCATAAATTCAAGCTCACCTAATAGGATAAAATGGATTGAAAGGTTAGCGAATTTGTTGGCAAAGATGGAAAAGAAGAAAGAAATACTCAAGATAGATGAAAACACTGAACAAGGAAAATTTGATAAAGAAATAATAAATCTCAGGAGCAAGTTTTTGGAATGTTGCTCAAAACATAAGGCTGTCGTGACTTTTAGACAACCTGTAGGCCTCAGGAGATGAGATTCTACAACTGAATTATTTACAATATTATGTCGGGAACTAGTATCCATGAGAACATTCCAATATTCAAATCTGTTTCCAATTTTGACTTTGAGCTTAATGCAATACATCACATCTCCAGTAATCTGGTTGAATCCTAAAACACTTCGATCTTCCTTTGTTTCTTCATCATAATCATGCTCATGAATTTTCACTCCTTTGAATGGTTTCTGATGATAAATATAATTCTGTGTCTGGGCTGAGAAAACAGGTTGTGTTGAATTGGATCCTTGTTTAGCTTTCATCCCTCTCAGTTGACAGTGTTGATGACTTTCAATACAAAGTCTTTGGTTCTCCTTCACTGTCTTTCTCAGTTCCTTTATCACTCTATGGATACTAGGCAAGGTTTGTGGTAGATCTTCGCCAAAATCCTCTTGCTTGAATTGCCTGTGAAAGCTTCTACTGAGAAAAGAGAGTCTGGTGGCACATATCCTCGATTATGATTATTCTGCTTTGCTGTTTTTGAATTTAACTAATTCACTGGCAATTCTTTATACATTTCTTTCAACTGGGGATCTGTGGCTGCCATCATTTGTGCGAACAAATTTCTTGTTTGTTCTTCTGTCTCTGGCTGTTTCATCATATTTTGGGAATGACACTGGCAGACATCTGGATCACTGCAATCACAATTATCTTTGAAACATTCCACACAATGGGGATCATTATAGTATTCATTCTTAGAATCAGAAGTGTTAGAATCAGAGTTAAATCCATTTACATAATCTGATTCTTCTTCACTAGTGATTTCTTCACAACTCTTAGGTAAATTTAAATAATTTACCTTTCCAGATTTATTTATGTAGAAGATTTTCTTCTTACATTTCTCTTTCTTCCTGTCACTTTGTAATTCTAGACAGTTTGGAGTAATATGTCCTTTCTTGTTACAATGGTAGCATTTGACTTCCTTCTTTCTGGAGTATAGTTGTGTCTTTTTGTAGTCTTTAGATTTTTTCTGATGGATAATTCTTTTGCCAGAACCAGAAAAATTCTTTGAAGAGTGCTTCTTTTTCTTGTAAGCACTTTGTTCCCTCCCCTCTGAATTTTTAGGGGCAAAAATATGCCATTGTTTGCATAATTGTTGATAGCCTTGTGGCTTTCTCAGATTGGTGGCTGCTCTAGCAATCTTCATTTGTGAGCAGAGTTCAACAATTTTTGCCTTAACTACTTGTCTTATAGCTCCAAATTTATAGTCAGTGATCTTTCTAGGGAATTTGGTGACTATGGCTTGTGAAACCCATAATGGTAAAGAAGAAATAAATATTTCTTTCCATTTTGGTTCAAGAATGAGTTCAGGAGATAGAGTATGTAACCTGTGTAGGAACTCATTAAAATATTCATCAAAATGCTGCATATTATGGAGTTTCATAGCAACCAAAGTAATAGCAGCTAAATCATTGTTAATCTGTGGAAACCCAATGAAATTTACAGTGATACCATAAAGTAAACAACGAATTATATTGTTTACAGGGAGCGATGTTGTTGGGTCCATGTACACGCTTCCATCTGCATTTAGAACTTGTGAATTTTCCCATGTACTTAGCAGAGCGAGATCTTTCATTGTTTCAGATTTTAACCAAGAGTCTAAAGATCCTTCAAATCCATCAATAATTCTTCTAGTAGAATTAATGGGGCCAATGTCATCAGCCAAATAGGTTCTGTAACAAACAAGCATAGAATGCATGATTGACAAAACTTCTGCTTCAGTGAAATTATCTATGTTCCATGAATATGTGGAGGATGCAGACCAATCTTTATGATATTCAGATTTCATCAAATCTCTTCTGTCTGGGGCAAGGCTCCTGGTAGAGTTCCAGGTAGATCTGGATGTGGTTGCATGGACCATATTGTCTTCGGGAATGTTAAACTGAGCTTTGTCTTGAGGAGAAAAATTCTTTACATAATCCTCGAGCTTTTCTAAGGAAGGTTATTCATCATCTATCTCTATATTATGCAACCCAATATCTTCTTTCTCTTCTTCATCATACCATTGCTTTCTTTCTGTTTCTTCTTCTTTTACACTTTCTTTCTCTGCTTTCTTCATCTTGATCCATTATGTTAGTGAAGAATTGGTTGATGTACTAGGATGTGAGGAAGTTATGGGTTTTGATTTTAGATGTCCAAAATAACTTGGGGTGGCAAAGAGACTGTAAGGATAAGAGGTTCCTTGCTTGGGAAACTCTATTTCTACAAGCTGCTTTATAAGACTTGATACTGAACCAGAGATAGTGTAGGGCATCTGCGAAGAAGGTTCACTAAACAAAGTAGTGGATTTGTAAGAATCTGATGAAGGCTTCTTTTTCAATAATTCAACAGAACTGGAAACAGTTAAAACTTGTTTTTTAATAACATCAAGGTTGGAATTTACTCTAACGATTTCTTTTCCATGAACTATAGCTACATCAACTATCTTTTTTCTATGGATATTCTGAGCTTATCCAAACTTTCATCTATATGTTTATCATTTTCCGCTAAATTCATAACATTATCATTCAAACAGAGCAAAGCATAATCCTACTTTTGCAACATTCTATTCATTAAGTCTTTCAGAATGTTATTCATCTCTTCTATGGATTTATGTCGGTTTCTCAGATATTTTTCCAAACTGGAAAGAGCAAGATTAGTCCAGTTTGTGGCAAGGACAGAGTCTTTCACTGAACCCTCTGTCTGGATTGGGAAAAGTTTGAAGATTTTTGCATCATTTTTTCTGATAACAAGGTTTCTCCAAGGTGGAAAATCATTGTCAGTTTCATAGATCTGCTCATCAAAAATTTCCCATTTATGTTTTACAGGGGAACTAGATCTAATCATGTTTACCTGTGGGAAATTGCAGATATCTCTTATCAATTTTTCTCCTTTTGTCCTTATGGCCTGCAAATCTCTGGGCAAGTTAGGTTTGGATAACATGCTTTGTATTTGTGGAGAAAATTTTGGAGCCACAAGAGGAGATGGAATAGTAACAGGATTGGATTCCATCTTCCTGCTATAAAATTATCAACATTTAGAATTCTCTTCTAAATGTTGGATTACAGGATGGATAATACCACTCATAAAACGAAATCCATTGATTGTTGGATTTCATCAATTTTTTCCATTCCTCATTTTTCTGGCTGTTGGAATTTTTCCTCTCTTCTTTAGGTAGCAGTTTGAGTTCTTCAACATATCTGTTTTTAGATTTATGATTGAAAATGTCCCAATTAAACATTTTCTTCTTCCATTGATTGTCGGGATTATATGGACTAATTCTCTTATAGATTTTTAGAAAAGCAGAAATTTCATTGTTTGAGGGAATTTCTACATGCCTTGGAATCTTATTTTTGGGATTTTTTCTATATGATGAAATTTCTGATCCATTTGTGAATCCTAAACCCTGATGGCTATTTTTCTGTGTTGAATGAATAATTAATTCTTCATGAATATTGAAGAAATTTGTCTTGGTATATTCTTCTTCAGATTTACTTTTGTTTGGTATAAAAGTAATCATATTTACTCTCCTTCTGTCTTCTTCAATATTGCCATGTGGATTTGGTGGTTGTGAAGAGAATTGGCATAAGGTTTTAGAACAGTGAGGATGGTCACAGACAGCAGCTAGGGAGTTACTGGAGGGAGCAATTTCACTCAGGACTTTTTTACAGTATGTAGAAATGTAGGATCAATTAAGAATGTGGGAGGAGTATTTATAGATGCAGAAATATTTACAGAAGGTCCACCATGCTTGGTTCGTGACTCTGGAAAAATGGTATGGACATTACCATCTCGAGTGGTAAAGATTGTGGAGGAATTTATAGGAGATGTTTGAATTGGTTTTCTTATGGATTCCCATTTAGTAACCCATTCTGAAGGGGGTTTTAATTCAGATCAAGGAATCATCTGGGGGGCAATAAGATTCATGTCATAATCATGGGTGATCAAAGTGGTGAATTCAGATTGGGATGAGACGGATTTAACCATAGAAGGAGTATTTTTTTTGTAGAATTTGACTACTGAGGACCACCATATGGCTATATTTTTTCTATCATCATCAAAATCATCATAACCATGTGTTTGCAAGTCTAACATCAAAGCATTTACAGCATTTGGATTTGTTAAAGCTATGGAAAAATCAAGAAAGAATGACCATGAGGTTGGGCCATACGCAAGGGTCCCTTGACATCCACCAATTAGGGCCTTAGGAAATGTTCTCCATCTTCGATCAAAAACACAAGAGAAAAAGGCAACATCTTGGCCTTTTCGGTGTAGAGGCTGAATACCTATTTGGACATGGCAAAAAAGGGCAAAATTATAGCATGCTTTTCTGGTAGCATCAAACTCGGGTTGATTTATAATATTCAAAGAATGAAGAATATTGTTATTTGAGGTTGTTTGCAAGACTTCTTCTTTGACCTTATACCTCTAGAACTGGATAGAGTCCAGTAATCCTAAATTTTTGTAAAAATTTCTTGGGTCTATTTTTGGCAGAGTCCGGGAATCAAATGCAATAGGTTCTGAAAATAGATTAATAGACTTATCAAGAACTATAGACTCTGTAACAGATGAGTTTCTTTTCTCAATATTTGCTTCTTCTTGTTCTTCTAGAATTTCTTCAAAAGATTTATCTCCAAATTCATGATGAGAATTAGACGCAGATAAAGAATCCATAACAGCGTGAAGATATACAAGTATAGCGGAAGACGATTAACTTATGCAACTTCAGAGTAAAAGATAGAAATCTTCAGAATGTTGTGTACCAGATTTATCAGTATTGTGATCTCAAACAGAGCAGGTTTCGAGGCTCCTCTTGGAAAGAAGTTCTAATCTCCTAGTCTTCAAACGCCATAGACGCCATCCTCGGCTTTAACAGGCGACAAACATTATTGAGACTCAAACAAACATAGATGTTCCCAATAGTATGCTCAAATGAAATGCAACTTGGCTCTAATACCATTTTATTACTGATAGAAACTGGTCATTACAAAAACATTCAAAGAGTCATCTCTCTCCCAAGAAATTACAAGAGGAGTGTTTGAATTGTTTTTAATGGTGGAAATGGATTCAAGCACTATCAAGAATCTTTTGAGCACCTAAAATCCTAGAGCTTGAAAACTATAACCTAGATTTAAAAAAAAAATCAGCGAAATTTTATCAAAATCTTAAAGAAATTTCCATTATTTTCGAGGAAAAATTGTAGCCTCCTTACAGTAATCTTTTTTAATAGAGCTACCATTGAAAAACTAAATCCATCACTAAAAAAAGAAGATCTACTTCGATGTCCAGAGAGCTACAACCTAACGTCAATTTTTTAAGAAACTGCCATAGGTTTGGATTACTATTGGAGAATGGGTCTAAGGGCTGCCAAAAAGGAGAGACACCAAGGAAACAATGTTGCGGTACTACTATCTGAGAATGAGGGCCCCAAGCTAGAGGTAAATGAAATTGGCCATTAGAGCCTAGTGATCAAGTTTAAGGAGTGGAGAAAACGAACTGAATAAACTAAATCGAAAAAAAAAAAAAAAAAAAAAAAAAATAAAAAATAAAATAAAAAATAAAAAAATAAAAAATAAAAAAAATAAAAAAAAAAGAAGCAAAGAGGGCCACCATTTTTGATCCTTTGTAGAGATCCAGGTTGAAATCTGAAGCACAAATGAGCCTAGATTTTATGACCAAATAATATGACATGAAGAAGTATTGAAGCTATATATTGTTATTTTGTTATTAATATAATATTAAGAATTTGCAGTTAGTTATATTGTAATGAATGTGTTTTTGAATGCATAAATGGATTTAGTTTTTTGAAAAATAATTGAGGAATTAAGATTTTGTAGAGTTCATATTTAAACTTGTAATTCCAACAAATCTCTCCTTAATTGTGTAACTAGCATTTGCACCAGAAGATGCAAAGTGCACAGCCTATAATGATTAGGTTTTTTTTTACCTCTTGAAGCAAAATCTTTACCAATTTGCTCTACTAACAGATATGAAATTGAAAATTCAGTGATGAAAATAAGATTTATATTTACTAACTTCAAATCCATCAAAATACTAACTTAGATTGTTAAACTCAGGAAAATTCATTGTTAAATACAAAAGAAGCTAAATCAAAAGAATAGAATTGTCTATCTCTCACTATTTTTCATAAATTTTAAATATTTCATGTGCTTTAGGTTTGGTGAATTTTTTTCCCGTTTTTATCAAGTTTTTCCAAGTGATAAGTTGACTCTTACTCTTTGGCTTCTTACACCATTGTGAAGTCCAATTTGAAGAATTTGATACATATATTTTTCAACCATAAAAAATGAGCCAAAAGATGAAATGAAATTCCAACTAATAACAATAATGCACAACAACCATCTTTGTGGCCTTAATAGTTAAAAAATATCTGTAAGTACTTTATCTATTAACAACGTGACATTAAAAATAACAGATAAATTAACTACCCAACCCATTGGAGGAAAGAATTTGCATTTAGACCTACATCACATTTGATATATTAACCACGTTCAATTGGTACATTTAAAAAGCTAATCCATGGTGTTCACTTGAACTTTATGAGGGGCGAAGTTGACGTGACAAAGAAGACTTGAAGTATGCAAGAGGGGCAGTGTCACGAACGTCGGAGTCATGGTAGTTTTTTATTTTAACTGAGTTTTCAGTGTGCGGTATTATCGAACACTTTTTTTTCACCAATACTTATGTTTGTGGACTACGCCTAACCAGTTATCCTACTTAATTTGTGTTTCTCAACCAAGTAATTATTAATGTTCTTTTACACCAACAAACACTCATACACATTCATTATCAACAACAAATATACATGAAGAACACAATTGCACAGTATAAAGGGAGGGACAATTCCCTGAACAATGATTCTGACCAATAATATATTATACAGTCTTTAAAAAGTTACAATGCTTTACAAGTATACTTGGAAACCCCAAGTTTCATACTTAGCCAAATTTACAATCTTGTCACACAACCGTGTGACAACCAAGATTTCCTTACCCAAGGCAAGCGGGTGCACCCTCACACCAGTTGCTTTCCGCACTTCACAACCAAACCTTGTCTTCGTGCATGACAGATGACTCCACCCAGTGACCAAGACACCCCTTCACACAACCGGTTTCACTTGGTTCCACCGTGCACACTTCCGCGTCTGCCTATGCACGACGGGCGCGCGCTCAGCCGAAGTGCATTCCGTTACTTTTATTGAGCTCTATTCCTAGATCTTGAGGACAACGAAACTATTGTCTTCCTCTTCAAACACCGTAACTTCAATGATTTGCTCACCATATGATAATTTGAGAATCTCGCAGTACTCCAATTGTTTGTCCCTTAGAATGTCACGTCCTCCAATCACCATCGGAGTCTGAGGGAGGGATCTTGCAAGGTAACAAGCCTCCTATTCGGAGATGAGGGCGAGTGGATTGCAGAAATAATGGTCTTTGTTACTTCCCACAGGTAGTGCCAGCCTCCACTGCTTATCTGAGGCTTTCGATGTAAACGTAGGGGCTTTCAATGTAAACGTAGGGTTATCTATCCTGTCTGACTCTCAGACGCAGTCTGCCCCTCCCCTTCAAAAGAGAGATACAACAAAATCAATCTTCTGACCCTCATTTCTCATCCCTAATCTTGCCTGCCAGTCCACATTCCGTGGTCATGTGCGATGTCCCCTCCAGCGCTGTCACCCATGAGGAACACCTTGGAGTAGTCGGCAATCGAACCAGGGATCACCTCCTCCTCCTCTGCTGATAGCCATTGTAGTGCAGAGATTGAATCATGGTAAGCCGCAGGCACGCGATGCTTGCGAGGCAATCTGTAGTCGACAGAGATGATGAGGGTGCCTACATACGGTGCCCACTTGAGACAGAAGCCGTGGAAAATGGGGTTCCGTGTAATATACCCACAAAAGCCACTGCCATGAAAGTAGAGGATTACCGGTAGGCATGTGGTGATGGCAGAGACGTGAGGAGGGAGATAGAGGCGCACCCACAGGCGGAGTTTATTGTCAAACACGATGTCTTTGCATAAAATTTCGATCACTCAGTGGAAGAGAGTCGAGAGATGGTTCGGCAGCACGCACCACGGATCCTTCGTTGTAGAGCTTAAGGACGCCCTCCAACTCTTCAACCACAGAACTGAAGACCCACCATCCGTCATGATTATCTAAGCTCATCGAGGCCATTGACAATATCTGACCAGATGGGACGCGTGTTCAAGATTCTGTCAAAGACAACGAATCTGCATAATGTCACCACAAGAAACCTCACTCTAAAAATTGCAATCGGCATAAATATAATTATACATTAATTGAACAATTATTTTTTAGCCCCTATCTGGACTTAAAAATTGTAATTTTAAATATAAAAGGATTAGTGAAAAAAAAAACCTAATTTCCATATATAAATGAGATTAAAAAACTGTTATTATTATATAAATGAGATTACAAAACTGTTATTAATAAACATATTCATTAGTAGTAAAGTGAGATTGTAACTCAATGTTCTTTATACATAACGACAAAATCTATATGTAAAAACAACGATCCACTTAAAAGGCAAATAAATTCTCCAATTTAACATGCAGCTTTGGCAAAAATAGAAGGTTGATACAAAGAGCAACGAACTGAGCAACAAAGTTCGTGATTAGTTACGAATTTACGAGTTGTAACTAGCTTTCCAACTTTCTGCTTCAAGAATCCTCTGCCCATATTTTGAAGGTTACAACTTCGATTTCTTCTCTGTAATTTGCGCTTTTTTGTTTACACATGTAACAATGCTACGCTTGTAGGCTTTTGCACCTCCATCTGTAATTGGAGGTATATCCCACCTGACAACCGTTAATTTTATGCAGTTGCGAGGGTTCAATTTCGTTCCAGGTTTTACTAGTTACACCTACCTTGTAATCTTTTGCAACTGGTAGATTTTTGACTATCCACATATACTGCTAAATGTGGCCCCTAACAACCAATACTAATTGTATGCCATTGCAAGCTTCAAATTCTCTACCCACTTTCCTAGAGAGTACGCTTCCCGCTGTTGAGATTTTCTGTTTAAACTAAAATAGGCAGAAATCTCTGTAGGTGACAACAATAGGAAATCTGTTGCTGGATTATCTCCAGGTTGTTGGGAGCAAATTAATGCATCCTAAATTTGATGTGAGAGCAGTTTAGATTCTCTCTACTATAAAATAGGTTTGTCATACAGATAGCTGGGAGAGAGTGTGAGAGTTTCATTGATGTAATCTCCAAATTTTGATTAATATATTCCTGATGCCTATGTTTGGTGGACGTAGCCCAGATTGGTTGGGTGAACCACGTTAATAGCTGTGTTCTATGTGTTTGATCTTCTGTTGTTGATTGCTATGTGTTTAATCAATTTAATGTGCACCTGATCCAACAATTGGTATCAGAGCATGTTGGAGTTGCTGGTGCAGAGAGGATAGCCTGGATCGTTTGCGTGGAAGTTTTCATCATACCTGGAGTGCTGGTGCCTGAAATGGATGGACCGCTGGCTGCCTTGCATGATTATTGCTGCTGTGGAGCGCGGGTGCATGGAAAGCTTGTGCTTAGAGCGTGCTGAGAGCTGTGCGTGCTAAGACCTGTGCGTGGAGCTGTGTGTGGTATGTTTTGCGTGGAGCTGTTGACCTGGTATGTTTACCTGGTGCATAATAATATTGCTGCTGTGTAATATTGTTAACTGGTGCGTGGGTATATGGATATGTTTTTTTAAAACAGCGTGGAAATATATGTAAACAGCGTTAAACACAGTTTGTTTTTTGATAAAACCCGCAGTCAAGTCTTTTAGAAACACAGTGACTCAGAGTACCAACAGCCGCCAGGTGAATGATGGGTTTACGGTTTTCTAAGTTTTTTAAAAAACGCAGTGCCCATTATAACTGCGTATGACTGCAACAAAAAAAAAAAACAAATACTACTCTACACCCAACATTTGCTTATTCAACAAATTTGTATTACTACATATGGTTTTGCTTGAGCCCATTTTTCATACCGAAAGGATGATGTTCTCTTTCATTGTGAAGACATACGTGGGAGTGTTGAGCGAAGAGTGTTGACCACCATATGTATGGTTTTGTTTTATGTGGGGCAGTTTTGTTTGGCACAAATAAAAGGTTGCTTTATTTGTGCAAATAAATAAAACAAAACTGAAGTGTATGTATTTTTTGGAATTTGCACAAAGTCTATGGAAAAGTTTTTTCTTAAGAAAAAGAAGTGCAAAAGACAATTTTTTTTTTTATTTGTTGTCTACAAACAAAGGCATAGGCAGAAATTTTTGTGAAGGGAAGATATTTTTTGCTTGAAAGGCATAGGCAATTTTTTGTGTTTTAAATCGCTGGTATTTCAAATTGAAATTGGAGATTCTTTGATAAAATGGCCAAAACACAAAGTGCTCGTTTTGAAATTGAAAAATTTAATGGCAAGAATAATTTTGAAATCTGGAAGGTGAAGATGCACGATCTGCTAGTTCAACAAGGTGTGGCGAAAGCACTGTTGGGGAAAAACAAAAGACCTGCTTCCATGACGGAGGATGAATGGGATGAGATGGATGCTAGAGCTCTGAGCGGAATTCGGTTATTTCTGGCGGACGATGTTTTGTTTAACATTGTGTCAGAGAAAACTGTTGCAGGCCTGTGGTCGAAGCTTGAGAAGCTCTACATGACGAAATCTTTGAAAAACCGAATTCTCCTGAAACGGCAGCTTTACAGTTTGCGGATGAAAGAAGGTACCTCAATTGCTGATCACCTGAATGTTTTTAATACCTTGTTGGTGCAATTAAACAGTCTAGATGTAAAATTTGATTCAGAGGATAAGGCG